>CAHIKZ030001662.1:252500-377500 GCA_903632075.3 Acanthosepion pharaonis | reverse complement strand
AATTTTAAGTTCTGAAACAGAAATTTTTATGTAGCTATGTAAAATTTTATAATAAAAATATTATAATAATATTTTGCTCTACTTTGTATCAAGCAAAAAAAAATGCTAAGAACGGTGGATTCTTAATTTGTCTGTTCTTGTTATTTGTGTGTGTGCATATATATATATATATATATATATATATATATATATATATATATATGTGTGTGTGTGTTGTTATTATATTTTTATTATAAGAGATTATAATAAAAAAAATTCAAAATTGCTACACAAAAGCTTTCATGTTTCAATACTATCATTGTACTTCTTCAACTGATGGTAAGTAACTGGTGATTAAATGATTTATCCATCATCTTTTCCAAACTGGGAATCAGACTTAGCTGCAGTTGATGCAAAAAAATATCCAAAATCAAGGCAGTGTCAGAGCTTTCCACTCACATGAACCTTCTTCAGGTATTCAGACATCTGAAGAAAACCAGAGCACATATCGAAACATAGTGATCATAACAACAAAGCTAAGGACATTAGTGTAAACGCAAATAATGTGAGTAACGATAACTCTAACTCCCAGACAATTCAGACAGAAACAGGTGATTCTATATTTTTTATATACTGGGATGTGCGCCAATTTCTTTTCTACTACGCAAAGGAATCTATACTTTGCTGAAATCCACACTGGTTTATATATTTGTCTGTTAGACTAATGTATGCCATTTCCTTCAGTTTTCTTGCCTTCCTTCCATGTTCCCTATAATTTGGACGGTGTCCCAGAGAGCATGAACAATTTTCCCCTATAGATATGCTCATCTCTACTGGACTTGTCTACTTCCCCTTTGGATATAGATTTTTTTTTATGATCCTTCTGTTCAATTTTAAGGAGCTGGTTTATATTCTTTATTCTTATTTATATTCTTTTCTACATTTGCATGGGATGTTATATATGCAGTTTTTTGTTTTCCAATTCTCTCTTTTGTTTTGTTTGTTTAACAGCATATCAACTCCTTATGGGTCATTTAATTTTCTTGGGATCTTTGAAGTGATTAAAATATGTTATTTTGCTTTCACAATTAAATACATGGTAGATGATACTCAACTTTTTGTGCATATACATGTTTGTGTGGACATAAATTACTGGAGGTGGTCTGTGTGTTTTATTTTGTAGGTTTTGTTGAAGTTATATTTTGGAATACAGTTTAATTTCTTTAAGAACTTGTTTGATATTATATGGATTAATGTCATGAAAGAGTTCTTCCATGTTGGTTATTTGGTTGATTTTATTTAGCGACATATCAACAGCTCTATGGGTTATTTAATGGCGAAATCTAACTATTTTGAATGCAATTACATGCCTTCAACTATAGGTAAAATGTATTGTCGGTCATTTTGCTATAAAATGTATTGTTGCTAATTCTACTATAAATTTTACTATAAAATCTACTACTATTTTTATACTTTCATAGTGTTCTGTTTTTGTTTGCGGGTGTTGAGTTAATCCCCACTTGGCAAAATTGGATTTTGGAAAAGAAAGATCTACATAGGTGGTACTGATAAGAATTATTTGCATGGGAATAGTTCTAAGATTATTATTGGCCAATATGCTTGACTCTCTCTCTCTCATATATATATATATATATACACACACACACACACACAAATGAAGGAATGGTATAGATGGAATAAAATTACAATAACCAAAACCTTTCTTAAAAGAATGCTCAATACAGAGTAGAGCAAATAGTATTTATTCAGTTTTTTTAATAAATAATATATATATATATATATATATATATATATATATATATATATATATATATATAATGTCATCCACATACAAGCATGTTTCACTGTATCACAGCTCATCAGTGTGGATAGACATCTGATTGCTTCAAGCCAGGATTGAAACTCTACCAATTTGGCATCAGTCAGAGATTCTACCCCTAAGCTATTGTTGCACGGCAGAGAAAGAGAAATTTTTAACGTATTATATACGTGAGATAGACAAATGACAGTAGCCAATAGTGCCCAATTCATAACAGAAGAGTGATAGAAGCCACCCAGCGAGAAGATGGAAGCCATCGTGGAGTGAAGGTGACTGAAGTTTGCCAGGGGGGGGGGAGGTAAATCCAGCAGAAGTTTAACAGGGGATTCATTATTTGCCCATAGCTAGGACCCTAACAGGTGCTGCCACTCTGCATCAGAGTGGACCTGGGAATAACAACAATTAAAAGGTCGCTCCATGCTCCTCAAAACCTCCAATCTCCCAACCAGTGGCTTTGCTGCTGGATGTAGTTTATCTTCATGCCCAGGACTAATTCTGTCTTAAAGGAGAAACTCTAGTAAGAGGGCTCTTAAAGAGTGGTTCTGCTATTGTAAACCACCTAACAACTCTTTCTACAGAGTAAAAAGAAGGAATAGTTGCCAAAATGTATAAAATGTACTATATATATATATATATATATATATATATATATATAATATAATTTTCCATATGCGATAAGTAGTAAAACACAACCTATAATTAGCTACGTATATTTTTTTTTTTTAATATTTGAGGATTTAATAGCTTACTGTACTAGGAGGTTGAAATTGGCAACTCTACAGTCCCATTTTTTTTCTGTCACAACAAATTATCCTATTTTGAATCTTATTAAATATTTGTGGTTATTATTAATTAGAATTTCAGTAGTTTAGCACAATGTTATACCTATTTACGTGAGAAACAATTCACTGTGTCAGTGAGGGGAAACAAATCATTACTTACCACTTCAAGTCGAGCATGATGCCATGTTACTTACCAGGTAGAAACTGTGGTTGCATTTGCTTCCTTTTTTATGGAAGAGTGCACATTGCTGGTAAACCGGAAGTTATCTGGAATTGGACCATAAATTGCCAAGAGGAGTCATAGTGTGTAGTCAGCAGGATGAAAAAAATTTTAGTGCGTTTTGCGAAAAAAGTGCGTTTTGTAAGCCAGAAAGTATGGTAATTGTCCTCAAATTTGGAGAAATTCAGTGCTGCTACTGCTGTTTAATCTTTAACAGTCATCCTGTCGATATACCAATAGAAACCTACCTATTGGTTATCATCAATACTCAAAAACAACAATGTGGTATGATATTAAAGCGATATACAGTATTTATTATGTATGAATGATAATTGTAGGCTTATATTATGTCTGGGGGTATCTCATGACTGGTGTTCTTGTGGCTTGACCTTTCATTGCTAAGCCACAGGGTGATTTTTGAGGGCATTTTTCAAGGGAAAAAATGTGTCTTAGCATATGGTTTGTTTAACATGTCAACTCATTATGGGGTCATTCAATGCCAAAATTTAATTTTCTTGGAGGATTTGGTAATTTTTTTCTTTACTATTAAAATCTATTGCTAGAAAATCTTTTTTTTTCTATTAAAATCTATTGCTAGAAAATCTTTTTTTTTCTATTAAAATCTTTTGCTGAAAATTTTCACTATAAAAATGTATTTTTATACTTTCATAGTGTTTTGAACCCAGTTTGGGGTTTCACTATTTGCCCATGACTGGGACCCTAACAGGTGCTACTACCCCAGGTCAGGGTGGACCTGGGAACAACAGCAATTAAAAAAATGGTTCCATGCTCCTCAAAGCCTCCCTATCAGAGGCCCTGCTGCCGGATGTAGTTTATTGTCATACCCAGGATGACTTAGCATATGGGAAATGTGTGATTTGTCCATAGCATAATGGATAACATCTTCAAAAGATATGAATCCATCTCTTCTCCCCCCAGTTATGGGTTAAATAACATGGTTGACTGGGGCTTCTTGTCTTGAGGTGGCAACCAGTCTAGGAAAAAGAAAAGTCTGAATTCTAAAAACTTGAAGATGGATCAGCTTCATCAAGCTGTCTTGCCCTAGCCATACCACTGCTGCTACAGCTGCACTACATGTGATGCTCCTGTGATCCTAATGAATTACAAAACTTTCGACGTGGCAAGATTGTAAAATACTATTCTTAAAAAAAAAAGCACAAGATTAAAGAAAGTGTATCAATTGGTTTCACAATTCTTTCTGGCCTTTTGAACAGGAGTAGAGGTTTATCCCTTGTTTCCTGTTTATGATGGGGTTTCTGGTTCCTTCTAAAATCTACTTCAATTCTATACTTCTAATGTCTCTGCCTGAACTCTGAAATTTTATTTAATAATTACTTTTTTATTTATTTTAAAAATACTTTTCCTAAATAGGAGTAGATAGGTTTGCCTATTGTCTGATTCACACTCCTCCCACAGTCTTTTGAATAGTAGTAACAGCTGAAATTTTCTGGTACACATAATGAGGAAGGAGAGCTTGGAAAATGTAATACTCACAACACATATCATCACTCAATGTTGACCTCAGTGTCCACTATATATATATATATATATATTCCAGTCGAATCCGTTACATTCACTTACATGCTAATATCCTTGAGAAAGGTGTGAATCCTCTTTTTATCCCTCCAGCTATGGGTATATAGTAGGACAGACTGGGTTCTATAGCCTTGGATAGCAACTAGTCTAGGAGAAGGACAACTCTGAATTCAAAACCTGTGGAGGGTTGTTTGGGGACCCTGTGGCATGTGGTGCACCAGGTCTCTGTATTTGGCCCTTCAAAAAGTATGGATGGTCCTGCATAAAACCTTCACCACTATAATCAAATCTTATGTGCTGGTGTTGGACTGTCACCTTCCTAGGAGCTGATCTGCTTGACCCTCATATGCTGAATTTGACAGGAGAGTCGAGTGAGATATATATATAATATTAGTCATCCACAGACAGACTGTTTCACTGTATCATGACTCTTCAGTGTGGCTAGACGCCCAATTGCTTCAAGCTAGGATTGAAACCCAACAAATTTGGCATCAGTCAATCTATATATATATATATATATATATATATATATATATATATATATATATATATAATTTTTTTTCTAAATATATATATTTTGAAAAATTATAAATATATAACTTTTAAACATAACTCTAACATTTTTAGACATTTAAAACAACATGCCTGTCTGCGTACTCATTTCCAGAAAATATTATATATGATATGATTATATATATAATCATCCACAGACAGACAGTTTTGCTGTATCACAGCTCCATAATGTGGCTAGACATCCAATTGGTTCAAGCCAGGATCAATACCCAACTGATTTGCCATCAGTCAGATATCTTACCCCTAGGCCATCGTTGCACAGTAGAAAGGAAGGGAATTTTAATGTTTTTCTTCTATATGAAATAATATTTTAATAGAATTGTTTATAAATGTCTTTGTTCCTCACCTGTCAAGATGCATTTGGATTGAAACAAAAATGCATCTTTGTCGTGAGTACTTGTTTGTCTCTATGTAACATTTGTATTTGCTCAACACCCACAGACCCCAGCTGTGGTTTATACTGCAACTATGCTGAGCAGACTTTAGTTACAGTTTCTTGGAGAGGGTGTGTTATATAGCGTGATCACTAATTTGAACAAGGCCAGCACACTCAAGCCCTCTGCCACAATGACTTGTGACTTTGTGCTAACACAGCTATCAATGAACCCCAAGAGTTCCATCTACCCATCTAACTACTCGGAATAAAGAATTGTACATAGTATCTTACATTGATTGCACAACTCGGTGTTTCATGTGTCCTGCATTCATCAGGTACAATTTTTGGGGTTAACACTTTAATATTTCTGTTTATCATGTGATATTTTATTGTTGGGGTGGATTATTATTGTTGTTAAAATATACGAATGCTTGCTCATACATTTACCTATATTTATACATTTGGTTATATATTATACTAGCAGTAGAGCCTGGCGTTGCCCGGGGATGTAACAGTAAGAGATAGATCAAGTATCAACCATCATAAAGACTGAAAAATAAAATTGACAAAGATTATTGTTTAAGGTTGAGAGACACGCATGTCTTAATTAGATTTTTTTTTTTACGAATTGGTTAAACTCAAACAAAAACATTTTTTTTAATCGTTATGAGTCTACCGATTGAATAGAATTTTATTATAAACAATTGTCTTGTAAATGGAATTTTAAAGCATTCTGAATGTAAAAATAAAGAAAAAAAAAAGTGTGCAAGACAATAAGAAACACTACCTGCCAAAAAAAAAAAAGTTTTTTTTTTTGAAATCGGTTGAAAAATGTAGGAAATCCGATCCCATATATAAATGAACACACACACACACACACACACACACACACACACACACAACCTGGGTTTTATAAGTATAACTCGATATGAGTTGTCCCCTTTCATTTTCGCGATGCCTCTTAATCGTGTTTTCAAATTGATTTCATGCAAAAACAATGGTGTTTTTTCAATTTTTGGCACTGTCAGAACCACCGCAAGGTAATTTTACCTAGTTCTGTGAAGTTTTGTTGAAATCGGTTGAAAAATGTAGGAAATCCGATCCAATATATATATGTACAGACACACACAACCTGGGTTTTATAATAAGTATGATATAGAAAAATTACTTAACTGTAAATATCAATTTTTGATGTTGTTTTCCTGGCTTTGAAGTTACTTGGAATTATCCATTTTTCAAGGGGTCTGTTTGAATAAGTTTATTTGATATAACAATATATAATTTTGTTTAATTGTATCTCTCAGCAAACAGTATTTAGAAAAAGAATGCAGCTGAATTTGGCTAGAATGAATATTCTTTCAAAAACTTTTGAAAACCTGCGCGTCTGGTTCCATGTGCATGTGTAAATGTGGCAATGCCAGCCTGATGAAATCCAATGGATGAAATGTGTCAAAAAAACTTTTCCAGTTTATTTCCATTTTCTTTTTTTTTTCCCCAATTTTTTTTGTGTCTTTTTTAATCCATTGTGTACACAAACACATTCATGAGTTTTACATTTTATTTACATGTTCTTTCGTGTCATATTTTTTTCGATTGTAAATTTTTCTTCCAAATTATTTATTAATATTTATTAATTTATGTTATATTATTAATTAAATTATAATAATTTATGTTCCATTTGTTGTATTATATTATTAAAGTAACAAAGTAAATATTTGTTAATATGTCAGCATATATATATATATATATATATCAATTTTATTTTGTTTTCTTCTTTTTTAGCTACGCTTGGAGCCAATTGGAAGTGTACATGTCAATGTGGAATTACTCAATGGATCATTCTCAGATGGTAAGCTTGGAATTTTCACTTTCAGGTTTTATATTCTTTGGAAAAAGTTTGGAATGATACAATATTTAGACAGTTGAACCTCATCTTTGTTTGTTTATTTGTTGTTCACTCAAGCTTTGCCTTCTTTTTAGGGCTACTAAATTTGGAACTTCACAACTAGTTACTTTCTTGGGCTAGTTTTAAAACAAGTGGAGATTATTGGACTTCTTTGTGCAATGTCTCTTCAGGATGTGGTTGATCATGACTCTCCATAGCTTCCTATTCTTTGTAGCTGTAAGCAGTATGTATCCCCTTACTCTTCCTCTCAATCCTTGTTAGGCCATTCATTTACACAAGCTAGGGTTGTCATGACTCTCCACAACTTCCTATTTTTGTAGCTGTAAACAATATCTGTCACTTACTCTGTCTCAAAGTCCATGTTCTGCTATCCATTTACACAAGCTCATTAAGTAGGTTGGTAATGGCTCTCCACAACCTCCTATCTTGTAGTTGTAAGCCATATCTGTCCCCTTCTCAGTCCCTGTTCTGCCATCTATTTACGCAAACATGTTATATAGGTTTCCCTTATATTCTCTCTGACCCTCTTGCCTTTAATATGTCCTGTGAGTGTCAAATTTTCTAAGTCCTCTTTCCTCATTATGTGTCCATAAATTTCAAATCTCATCCTGATTCTAAATATAATTGCCCCATTTGTTTCCATTTTCCTTAAAACTTGTTGCTCACATGTTCCATCCACGGTATTCTCAGCATCCTTCTGTAGAGCCATATCTCTATTGCCTCAAATCTCCTCTTCTTGATAAGCCATAAAAAAACAAAAAAGATAAATCATCTTCTATATAGCATATCCCTTCAGAACATGGACAATAATGGCTCTCCACATTTTCCTTCTTAGTTATCTTTGTCATTCCCTGTTCTGCCATTATTTTTTAAGAAAGTCTGGAACTTTGCAATATTCTTCAGACACTTGAACCTCTTCTTTGTATATTTGCTGTTGTTCACTCAAGATTTGTCTACTTTTAAAAGCTCAGTCCTATTAAATTTGGAACTTGACAATTTTTAAAACAGATTGGGATATATTGGACTTCTTTTGTGTGCAGTCTCTCTTCAGAATATAGTCAAAATCATGGCTCTCCACAACTTCCTATCCTTTGTAGGGTTAAGCAATATTTACCCAATTACTCTCCCTCCCAGTCTCTCCTATCTTGCCATCCATTTACACAAGCTTGTTAGATTTCCCTCAGTCTAATTTGGCTTCAGTATGTCCGGTGTGTGTCAAATTCTCCAAGCCCCCTTTCCTCATTATGTGTCCCAGAAATTTTGACTGCCTTTTTTCCTATTCTGAATATGATTGTTTTTTTTTTTTTCCCATTTTCCTTAAAACATCCTTGTTGCTCACATGTTCCATCCATGATATTCTCAAAATCCTTCTGTAGAGCCACAGCTCTGATGCCTCAAGTATCCTCTTCATAATGAGAAGAAAGTCAATTCTGTAGTGATGGACTTTCAAATTTAACCTAATTCACTACTTGGTAGCTCAATCTGGCAACACTGATTGTAGATCATCAATATTTGATGAACAGAGAGATTGTTAAGAGGAGGATATTTATTTCATTTTTTTTTTTGTTTTTTGATAAAAAAATGATAAACAGAGCCCTCCATTTTTTACCATAGTAGAATCTATATGTTTCTGTATTTGAGAAAAGATATTTTTCAGCAAGGTTGACTGTTAAAAAACCAATGTTGTTAAATTTTGAATTTCACTATATGTGACTTTTAGGCATAACTATCAAATAGAATGACCTAATTTAGGCTACTAATTTGAAGTAAGTCAATTCAGAATTTAGTAGCACTAGGATTTCAAATGTACAGTGTAACCCAGATATAAGAGACCCGGATATAAGAGAGATTTTCTCTGGTCCCAAATTAGAGCCTGTGTTAATGTATATAAAATAGACCAAACCCGGATATAAGAGAAACCCGGATATAAGAGACTTCTTCTCCGGTCCCAACAACTCTCTTATATCCGGGTTACACTGTAATCCAATTTTCTACTTGTTAGCTCAATATGGAAATTTGGAACAAAATTATATATATATATATATATATATATATATATATATATATATATATATATATATAGTACAGGTAATCAATCCATTGGTATATAATTAGGGTGGATCTTAGTAATGATAATTCTTAAAACTGATCCACAGTCTTTAATTCAGAATTTAGTAGCACTGGGATTTCAAATCTAGCCCAATTTGCTACTTGTTAGCTCAATATGGCAATTTGGAACAAAATTATTTATTTTAAAGGAGAGGAGTGAAGGCAATATGAGTAGAATTTGGGGTAATAACTGCATGATGGGGACTGAGGATAATGATACCTTCCTCTAAGACAGTGGTTCCCAACTGATTTTGGGCCATGTCCCACTTTGGTATTTCTAAAATTCTGGTGCCTGCTGTAATATTTAATGCTTACATATTCAAACTTTAACTGCAATTCATGTGAAGGAAGCTTAAAAGGCCATTAACTTGATCTCTAAACAAGCCTCCAAAGACCATGGCGTCCATGAAAGAGAAAAATTAAAAAAACTAAAAGACAGTTATAGTTTCAAAGCATATAATAGAGAATTGAAAGGCAGAAATATAAAATATTTGAATGAAAGTTTATTCTGTAATATACTTTGATCATTTTAATCATGAAATAATAATGCAAAATGAAATTTGAGTTCACTAGAAAACAATTCACTGTTAATAACTCATTCTTAAATTGCCCCTTTATTCTGTTGGCATAGTAAGCTGAAGGGTGCATACACATGCCCCACTGGTGGGGCATGCGCCCCACATTGGGAATCATTGCTCTAAAATATTTTTACTTTCTGGTTGAGGTCCTCATATTTTCCCAAGTTTTCACTTTGTTTTACGTTCCTGTGATCTGTTGGCATAGCCATATTTACATTCTGTTACTAATAACCAGAACTTGTTTTGTTTTTTGTTTTTTTTGTGTGCTTGTGTGGGATGATTGGTCGAGCTCTCAAAATTGCAGTTTATTTTACTCGTTATTTTCTAGGACAGTCTAGACAAAACACAGGAAAACAAATGCTGCATTTTTGGGAAAACCACAAAAGCAAATGTGACAAGTTGGTTAGGTTAAGACAGTTAAATTAAGGCCATAACAATATTTGTTTGGTTATTTAACGTCGAATATCAGTCACATAAGGCTGGTTGGAGTCAAGAAAAAGGTACACATAGGTCTGTTTTGCAATGTGGCTACATAATGAATATAACATCTCCTTGGGTATATGTTCACTGTCATAGTTTTGTAGAAGTGCTAAAATACACATCTTGGTTGTCAAAAGAGAATGAGCCAATCTCTCTTACTGGAGGTTATAGCATTATATGCCAGATGATTCAAAGCCTATCAAATTTTATTTTTATTTCTATTTTATTTAATCATTTGCATTATGGGAATTTAGTTTTTTATTTTATTTTTTTTTAACCATTTCACACCAAACAAGGCAATAAAGCCACTAAGACACAAGAGGTTACTGAGTGTGAAAGAATATAAGAAAAAGAAAAACATTAAGGAATTAGAGTGACAAAAGAACAGAAATTAAGTAGTCGGTAGATAATGATTGACGTTGCACTTTTTTAAGAAAAATTGACTGGAAAGCAAAAGACCAGAAAAGAGTTCCACAACTGAGAAGTGCGGGAGAAGAAACTGTTTGCATAGAACCAAAGTGTAAAGTAATATTTATTTTGAATAATACAAAAATTAGGCACAAGGTCAAAAGGAGGGATAGGAGAAGGCTGGTCTTCAATTACTGACTCAAACATACCTCAGTATTCCTTACACCAAAACAACATATTCTAACTTACTGTTTTTACTACAATCACCATAATACCCCAGAATCTCTATGAAGTCCTTTTTCCCATATGTGAAAAGAGGAAAGTAATATTTTGAAGAATAGAAAAATGAGTCACAAGGCCAAAAGGGGGTGAATAGGGGAAGGCTGGTTGTCAATCTGTCTTATCTTAAACTTAGCTAGCCACAATTACTGACTCAAACATGCCTCAGTATTCCTTACATCAAAACAGCACATTCTAACTTACCGTTTTTATTACAGCCACCTTAATACATCAGAGTCTCTATGTAGTCCTAACTAGTTCCCATATGTAGAATTTGTCTGGTGGAGGTGGGTGGATAGAAATAACATTTAAAAACGAATATTTACAATGAAACAAAGAGGAAAGATTAACAAAATGATTATTATGAAAGTATCTATAGAAAAGCACAGGAAAGCTATGGTATCATGGTGGGTTAGTGAGTGAATTAGAGATGCCAGGTCAAGACCATTAATATTGCAGATTCTTTATCAAGAATCTTTAAATGTATAGCAAGAGCACCAGACCAGATGTGGCAATAATATTCAAAGCATAGATTAATGGTAGACTTATAAATATGTAAGATAGTTTAGCAACAAAAATTTGCCTTTTTTCTGTGATTAATGCTGTTAAAAAAAAAAAAAGGAAAAAGAAACTTGTATATAGTTTGCAATGTGGGTAAAATAAATACAATTGAATGCATAATTAAATATATCATCCCCTTTGATATACGTGCTAGTTTTGTAGATTTCTGTAAAAATACATGTCTTATCTTATAGGTGGCAAAGGAGAGCCAGCCCACCCCTTTTACTGGGGCATGTGCCCATAGCATTTAAATGTCAGCAGCCTTTCTGTTTTGTTTTTTTTTAAATTTCTGCACAACAGGAATTTTATTTTTCTGTGATTAATACTGTCACAAAAAGTACACACCTCTGGTTTATACCAGAGTCTGCAAGTATCCACTTGGAATGTGACCCCCACCTTTTTCTTTTTTTGAGTTCTTACCCCTCTTTTAGGGATGCAGTCAATGTTTTCTATGCCCCACCAAGAGGGCAGGTGGCAAGCTTGTTCAAAGGGTATACAAAAATAACAGACACAGCAGAGTAGGAATAGTCAGACACTGGGAACTGTGCAACAGTCTTTGGTTTGACTATACTAACAAATAGTACTAGCTGAAAACAAAAAGAATTTTTATTCTTTTATACTATTGTTCACCTAATACAAGGACCAAGAGCCACTCAAGGTAGTGGCTTACTGAATGAGGTTGTTCTAATAATGTAAGAGGAAGTGCATATTCTGATGTTATGTAGGATAGATAATGGTCGACCCTAGACTAAGACTAGAGGTTAAGATTGTAGTGATTAAGAAAGCATCATCTCTGAAGTCTTTTCCAAAATGCAACTTCTAGGGACGAAGCTGAATACAACTTCATCCTTACTAATGGAATACAAAGGGAATGAGTCCAAGTCGATTCTGTATATGTAGCATAGTGGGTCCTAGCTGTGAAGGTCTGAACTACTGAAACTAAGGAATGTAACTTGTCTGAGTATTGAGAGGCTAACAACATTTCATCTGTGAGAAAAGGGCTTCTAAGGTAGGAAAAAAAAAAAAAAATTAATCACAAATCCAAAACACTTCTGTCAAGGCTGAATAGAGAGGTTTGGGCATCTCCAGCCAAGATTTTTTTTTTTTTTTTTTTTTTTTCAATTATTTCACCCCAAGGAAGGCTGCTAAGATTCAAGGGGTCACTGAGTGTGAAAGAATATAAGCAAAGGAAAAACATTATTAAAGAGAGAGAATAAAAGAACAGGAATTAAAAAGACAATTAACACTGCATTTAAATTTTTGAAGATCAAAGTTAACAGGAAAGCAAGAAGCCGGACGAGAGTTCCACAAGTGAAAATTGAGTGAGAACAATAGAAGAGTAATCAGGAAGACAGTAAATAATGATTGACATTGCATTTAAATTTTTGAAGATCAAAGTTGACTGGAAAGCAAGAAGCCGGACGAGAGTTCCACAAGTGAAAATTGAGTGAGAACAATAGAAGAGTAATCAGGAAGACAATAGATAACGATTGACATTGCATTTAAATTTTTGAAGAACAAAGTTAACAGGAAAGCAAGAAGCCGGACGAGAGTTCCACAAGTGAAAATTGAGCGAGAACAATAGAAGAGTAATCAGGAAGACAGTAGATAATGATTGACATTGCATTTAAATTTTTGAAGATCAAAGTTGACTGGAAAGCAAGAAGCCGGAAGGGCATTCCACAAACGAGAAGTGTGAGAGAAAAAACTGTGAGCAGAGAACTTAGGGATAAATTTGTCCATTTTAACTGTAAAACGATGAGACCTTGCTACTAAACTAGTACTGCACTTAAATTCATAAAGTCTATGTACCATATTGGAAAGTTCATCTGGACAATTACCATGAAATTATTTCTAGAAAAGGCACAGGGAAGCTACATTATGGTGGTGAGAGTGTGACTGAAGCCGAGATGCCATGTCAGGACCATTAACATTTCAGATTTTTCTTTGGATTTTTATGATTCTCTAAATATATAGAAGCACCAAATGAGATGTGGTAGCAATATTTAAAGTACCAATGAATGGTAGACTTATAAATGTGTAAGGGTTACCTGTTGTCCGGTTCACACTCCTCCCCAGTCTTTTGAACATGAGTAGAGGTTTATCTCTTGTTCCTCATTTCGGGATGGGTTTCCAGTTTCTTTCAAAGTCTTTGCATTTGCTTTTATTCCCAGTAGAACCCTGTGCATCTTAGTGACATTAAATTGATTTAAAAGAAAAAGTAAATGAATAAAGATATATTCTGGCAAGAAAAATTGTCTCACAGAAAGCATTGAACTTCCTTTCCTAATGGCAGACTGAGCAATTGATTCAATATAATCTTTCCATTTGATGTCAAATACCAGTTGTAACAGCAAAATTGTCCAAATCATGTAACAGCAAAATTGTCTAATTGTTAGATTAAGCTTTGAACCATTGTTTCTTAGAAATGATTAAAGATATCTTACTGGAATTCTCCAAGATTTTTATAACACTGTTGGACTCTACTTTGAACAACAGAATTTATAATTACTCTCCAAGTTTAACAGAAGAATAATGATGAAATTGATCATAAATGGAAATGACATGTTCATCATTAGTCACAGGTAAGGATAAGAAGCTCATGAAGGAAGGATTGAAATAAAAACAAATATATATATATATATATATATATATATATATATATATATATATATATATATATATATATTATTCCCGGATCATTTTCCTACCTATTCAAGATGATCTTCTCCCTCTCTAACCTAACTTTCTGTCCTGAAGTAACAAGGTGCCTCACATGTTTCATGTATGATTTCATTTTCATGACTCTTTTCACTGCTCTTTGAACTGTCATAACTGAAACTCCTCTCTCACATGCCAAACGTTTTATGAATTGAGTTGGATCTTTTCTAATTGATCTCTTTATTTCTAAGTTGAAATGATGATACCTCTGTCTGTTGTGACTTGATCCAGTTTTCCTCTCTACTGTTCATTATTTTTTTTTAACTTATTCGCCGTTCTCTTGATGTTTCTTGAATGGACTTTGAAGATGGAAGCCAGAGTATGAATGTCAGTACCATTACTAAAGGCCTGAATGATTTTTTCTTCTCATCATTTCTCAGCCGGGAAGACATAATAGGGTTAACATAAAATGATTTAATGTGCTCTATTTTTAGCTGAATAATTCAAAGGGTTTTTCAGTGATTCTTACAAAAAGATTGGCTAAATGTCTTATCTGATAACATGGAAAAAAAGAAACTCAATTAGTTTAGTGTTTTTTTTTTTTTTTTTTAGATATCAAACATTTTGTGGGATAGCCAATTATGCTGTTACATGATTTGGACAATTTTGCTGTTACAGCCAGTATGGCAACAATACTCCATTTTTGGTCTGATCTGACTGTTGTTCAGATAGTGCATGGCAGGAAAGGTCTGATACTTTGTGGAGCAAATAAGGCGAGATAGATAAGATTCTCTTTACCTCTGGATAGTTAGATAGGTCAGGATCACAAACAAGATGGCTGTATTTCATTAATGCGAACAAGAAAAATTAAGTTAGCTTGATCAGATTTTGAACATGGTGTATTTAAGCAAAACACACTCCTTCATTTAAACATGTCTTATTGTATAAATGTACAATGAATGCTTGTTAAGTATTTTAGTGGGTTTCTGGTGTCAAATAGATCATTTGACATTCATTGTCTATTATATTCAAGATGTCATACTTGAACATAAATGTCAAAATGAAAACAAAACAAAAGCTCTCACTTAAGAACTGAGAAATCTGTGGAATGTAAAGATTAAGGTTGTGCCTGTAATAGATGGAGCACTTAGATCTATGCCTGAAAACCTAAAATATGCAGTAATGTAGCTTCCCTGTGCTAAGAAAATTAAAACTTTTACATCTTGTTTTTCTTGATTCTCAGAAGGGTTGGGTTTGGTTCCATGGGATTTTAAATTCTAAAACTGTTCTCAGGAATGACCTGGGCGTTGGTTCTGTTATTTTCCTTTCAGATGAATGTGAACAATTTCAGTTCAAGAATAGATTTTATTTTGACACATTTTAAGAATTCAAAGGATGTCACAGCCCATTTATTGTCTTTCATTTTACAGCATTCTAATTTGGGAATGCTCTATCTTGAGTGGCTCTTGAGCCTTCTAATATGTGAACAATAGAAAAAATTTCTATGTAGATAAATGCTACATATATGTTACATATATATATATATATATATATATATATAATCAAAACGAAAACTTTAAAGATTAATTTCAGTTATAATTTATTTTGTGAATATCTATATATTCATCTTTTCCGACTTCATAAAGAGATTTAGGTCTGAAGATAGATATTCACAAAATAAATAATCAAAATGAATCTTTATGATTTTCTTCTTGATTATTATTATTATTTTTATTTTCTTTGATTTCTGGCATTTACACATTTCTTTCTGGGTCCCGGCCAGGGACCTAGGGTTAGAAATGGCATCATGACACTTTCCACTGACAAAAAAAAAAAAAGATTCCATAGATAAAGCCCTTCATAAAGTGTGGGCTGTACTTGTCAGAACAATTTTTGTATCTCCTTGAGGCATGGACTTCCAGGAATCCCTTCAATTAGTCTACTGCAATCTTTTCCGACCAATCAGGGATTGTTGATGTTCCCATATGCCACATTTTTGAGATTTCTATTTGAAGCTTCTTGTATTTTGACAACTTTTTGAATATCTTCAAAGATACATTGCAGTCAGCAGGGACTGCCATATCAATAAGGAGGCACCGTTTTTGTTTGTGGTCTTTAATAACAATATCTGGGCGGTTGGCCTTGATTGTTCTGTCAATCCTACAACACCTACAACACATGTTCCACACGTGGCATGCCAAACAATTTCCAATGGCACACAGCCGTAAATGACATCACAAAGTCCGAACCAATAACTACTACAATGCAAAAAAGATATTTAGCTGTTTCAGTTTTAATATATACTAAAGTATATACACTATTTACATTATTCAGACTATTGTCCTCATCTTTGTTACCATATTTATTACAACATTTCGGTCGTTGTATGCTTCGACCTTCTTCAGGTGGTTGGAATGTCGAACGGAACCCTTTATTTCACTCACTGGAGTAGACTGTTCTAGTTCCACGTGCCATGTTTAATGGATGTCAGTTATCTCCTGTTAATTCCCCTCTCCTAGTTCTCCACTGCCTTAACTGGGTATTGAACTCACACTGTTTGGGTCCTGTCACTAATGAGGTACTATAATGTAAATAGTGTACATGATACCTCATCTCAGAAATATAGACAGATCTCTACTATATATTACTATATAAAACATATTGTAGAACTGGTATATTGATCTTGACTTGTATAAAAATTTGTATGCTATTGGCACACAAAATGATTTTAAAACCCTAAGTCGGCACAGTTAGCAAAATGTTGCTGACCCCTGATCTAGACTTCTTTCATGTATTTGGGGAGGTGCTGAATCCATTTATGGCACTGAAAATCCTTCCAAAAGAAGTCTAAATGCTTTTAATGCAAAATTTATAACTATGTTAATTTCATGTGCCTCATTCTTTCGGGTTGATTGATTGACTTTCTTTTATGGATTATCAACCCTTTATAGGTTATTTAAAGCCAAAACATATTTTTGATTGTAGGTGGTTGCTTTTAGCAAGGGTCAGCAACCTACAGGATGAGTGCCACACATGGCACGTCAAACAATTTCCAATGGCACACAGCTGCAAATGACATCATAGTGTCCAAACCAATAACTACTACAATGCAGATATTTAGCTGTTTCAATTTTAACATATACTAAAGTATATATACTATATATTACTATATAAAGTATATTGTAGAACAGGTATATTGACCTTGACTTGTATAAAAATATTTATGCTGTTGGCACACTGAATGATTTTAAAACCCTAAGTTGGCAAATAGTTAGCAAAAGGTTGTTGATCCCTGATCTAGACTTTATGAATTGAAGCACAGTAATTGCTTGGCAGTTAGGTCTCTTCATTTTACTGTTTAGTTAGATATAACCGTAAATTCTATGCTAACAGTTTCTTCTCTTCCACTTCTCACCTGTGGAACTCTCTTCTGTCCTAGGCTTATGGTTATATCGTGTTGAAACACCAGCCCTTGTATGATCACCAAAGTTAAGCAACATCGAGTCTTATCAATAGTGAGATGGGTGACCACTTGGGAATACTAGGTACTTTAAGCTTGTATGTGTGGGTGGTGTAATAGATAATGGCTGAGAATTGTTAATTGGGGACCTGAGTTCTAATTCTAGTTGGGTTCATTATATTCACTTGTGTCTTTTCTATAAATATTTTCATGGTAGTTGTTCTGATGAGTTTTCGTTTTTGGTATCTTGACTTCATGAATTTAAATGCAGTACTAGATTGGCAGCTAGGTCTCATCACTTTATGTTAGAATGGCTGTAACCTTAAGTTCTATGCTAAGTTTCTTCTTCTGCACTTCTCGCCTGTGGAACCCTCTTTCAACTTCTTGTTTCCCTATCAACTATGATCTTCAAAAATTTAAATACAACAACAATTATCATTTTCTTTATCCTTGACACCTGTTCTTCTATTGTCCTTGTCTTCTCAATAACATTTTCTCAGTTCCTTTGATTCTCACTAACCCCTTGTGTCTTAGTGACTTCTTAGCCTTTCTTGGGATGGAATGATTTTTAAAAAAATTGAGAGTAAGAGAAGAAATTTAAGGAAAGGTTAAGAATGTACACACCCTGTAATTTTTGGGGTCTGTAAATGTTATATCGTAAGTGTTATAAGGATTGGAACATACCCATGGACTATAATGGGTATGTCCCAATCCTTGTAAATACAGTGGAGTGTATTGTATGTGGTATTCACTTGCAATTCACTTCCAAGTGTGCTCGTTAGACTCTCTGTCTCTGGGCCGAGTGAAACCAAGACGAGGCTATGCCAAAGGGCAGTCTCTCATCTGCGGTGGTAGACAGCTACTCGATCCCATTTTATACGGGGTTTATGGGGAATTTTTGGCCGAGCCTATGGGTTCAGATACCCCACAATAAACTCGGCCTTGTGCCACATCTAACCAGGTGGGGTGGTTAGTGAATATCTCCACTTGCAATTCACTTCCAAGTGTGCTTGTCAGACTCTCTGCCTCTGGGCAGAAAGAAACCCAGACGAGGCTATGCCAAAGGGTAGAGTCTCATCTGGGGTGGTAGACAGCTATCTGACCCCATGTATACAAGGACTATAGGGAATTTTTGCCTGAGCCTATGGGCTCGGATACCCCACATTAAGTTCGACCTTGTGCCACATCTGACCATGTGGGGACGTTAGTGAATATCTTCATTTGGGTTTCACTTCCAAGTGTGGTGTTGAAACTCAGCCTCATCTGGGTTACTCTCTGCCTAGAGGCAATGTTGAAGGGCAGAGTCTCATCTGGGGAGATAGCTACCCGACCCCATGTTTGCAGGGTCTATGGGAAATTTTTGGCCAAGCCTACAGTCTTGTTTCACTCCACATGAAATTTGGCCTTGTGCCACATCTGACCACATTGGGAGGTTAGTGAATATCTTTACTTGGGTTTCACTTTGATTCATTTCTAGCTCACCACTGGCAGTTGATTACTCACTACACGCCATTGGTAAATCTTGTATGTTGTTCCTGTTATAAAGATTACCATTCCATTTCCAACCTTCATTTTGGCTATTCTTATTCAGTAACCTTTTCCTAGGTTACAACAGTAAGAAGCCATCCTGAGTATGACGATAAACTACATCCATCAGCAAGGCCTCTGATCAGGAGGTTTTGAGGAGTGTGGAACCACCTCTTAATTGCTAGTGTTCCCAGGTCCACCATGACCCGGGGTGGTAGCACCTGTTACGGTCCCAGCTATGGGCATATAGTTAACACCCAAACTTGTGTAAAAATAGGTTTTAATACCAGAAATACTTTGTAATAAAAAAAATTATTACCCGCAATAATTTTTGAAGGAAAAATTATTATTAGCAATACTTTGAAAAAAATACCAGCAATACAAGCAGCTATACATTCTTTGGAAAAAAATATGACCAGCTATAGATTTCTTGGAGAAAAATATTCCCAGAAATAGATTTTTGAAGAAAAACATTACCAGCAAAAAAAAATTTTGTCGGCATTAAATAACCCATTGAGATTGATATGGTATAAGACAAAATAAACCAAACCAATCAAAACCAAAAAATACATATTCTATTCATACGAATCCATCCTAAAAATGTTGCCGGCATTAAATAACCCATTGAGGTCGATATGCCGTAAAACAAAATAAACTAAACCAAAATAAATGAAAGAATACATATTCTATTCATATGCACATATCCTAAAAATGTTGTCGGCATTAAATAACCCATTGAGATTGATATGGCGTAAGACAAAATAAACCAAACCAATCAAAACCAAAAAATACATATTCTATTCATACGAATTCATCCTAAAAATGTTGTCGGCATTAAATAACCCATTGAGGTTAATATGCCGTAAAACAAAATAAACCAAACCAAAATAAATGAAAGAATACATATTCTATTCATACGAATCTATCCTAAAAATCTTGTTGGCATTAAATAACCCATTGAGGTTGATAAGCCGTAAAACAAAATAAACCAAACAGTAAGAAGACTAACAATGTTGCTGGTGAGATGAGGGAACCTGTTGCCATTTAGTCTTCACAGCTGATAACCACAGAACATAAAAATGCAAAAACATAAATTGTAAATATTAAGTGTACGTATATAAAATCCCTAGCAAAAATTCAGTTTTCGACTTTGTATCCCATTTCATCACTGGATACTTCCAAATATTTGCTATACAGGTGGGTGTTGGAAAATTTTTCCATGCAAAAGTCAGCAATTATGTAAAAAAAAAAAAAAAATATCATTGTCTACCCCTGTTCTAATGCTCTGGCGATGCCGAGAGTCTGCAAACATATTGAGAAATGTGTTGGAGATTTACAAAGACATATTTCTTCCTTTAATCTCTAAGGATGCCAACTAAACTCGTGTGAATATTCTTTGTGTTGTGAACGATAATGAATCTCCACAACTGTGCTCCCTCTGTGGATCTGTCTTTTCACCTTTGCTTCCCACCCCACTCCCTGTTCTCTCATCCATTTATGCAAACTAATTACATAGGTGTGAAAAGGAATATTGAAATAGCTTACACTATTTACATTATTCGGACTATTGTCTTCATCTTTGTCACCATATTTATTACGTTTTGGCTGTTGTATTCTCCGGCTTTCTTTCGGTGGTTGGAATGTCGAACTGAACCCTTTATTTTGCTTACTGGTGTAGACTGTTCTAGTTCCACCTGCCATGTTTTTAATGGATGTCAGTTATCAGTTATCTCCTGTTAATTCCCCTCTCCAAGTTCTCCACTGCCTTAACCAAGTATTGAACTCACACTGTTTGGCTCCTGTTACTGGATCTAACCAATGCCTTTGGGACACATGGCACAGTGGATAAAGGTATTGCTTAGAACCAGTGACAGGACCCAAACAAAATACCCAGTTAAGGCAGTGGAGAACTTTGAGAGAACTACTCAGTTGTAATTGATCTTGTGAGACAAATCTAGTAACCATTATTGAAATAGGATAAAAAATTTCTGACTTCAGTATTGCTAAAGTCTCCAGAACTGTGTTCTTCAACTGGAGTGTCCCCAGAGCTCTTGGGATCCAATAAGAGGTTGCTAGGGGTTCTGCAAAAAATGGTGATAAAGCGGTTAATGCATTTTTGAGTTATTTTTTGCTTAATTTTATATTTATAATTTTACTCACTATATACGGACGACATATTGTTAGAAAATCCGTGGTCATTAAAGACTTCAACCTCTTATATTAAAATTACAATATTCATTGAGAATGCATTTTTTAGCAATGTCTATATGGCATTTTTTTGCAGAGTTTTCCCTGAGACATGAAAAAATATTTTAAGAAGTCCAAGGGTAAAAAGGTTGAGAAGTGCTGCTTTATTATTCTCCATTGATAACTCCAGGGTGGTCCGAAAGTCTTGTCACCTCCTACCAAAAAGTAATGTGTACAATAGAAGAATAAGTAATACAGTAATACAAAACACATGTACTGGATTTGATTTATTCACCATCATTGACTCTGTCACACATCGAGAATTTCTGTATGAACGCCATCATTTTACTGGCAGCCATCTGAAATATTATGTAGGGGGTGACAATACTTTTGGACCACCCTATAGATGATTATTGATGTTACTATTATTATTTTCAATCAAATTCGCTAGCTTGTAGCAGTACCATTTTCTCATTTTCATACTTCCTATATAGACACCAATGTACAGCGTGGTCCGAAAGTCTTGTAACCCCCCTATCAAAATGTAATAACAAGTAATCCAGTTAATACAAAGCACATGTACTGGATTCAGTTTATTCACCTTCATCGACGTTGTCACACATCGAGAAGGTCTATATAAACCAAACGCCATCATTTTCGTGTCAGCCATCTGAAATAATAGCAAATTAGGAGTGACAGGACTTTCGGACCACCCTGTACAAGACATCTGGTACTTTTAGACACAATAATACAAAAAGGGAGATCTTAATAATTGGGGGGTGGGGACTTGGAATTTTTCTCAATATGCAATAAATGGGGAGGAGGCTTCTTAATAAGATTGGGTGACCGGAAAATCATTAAAAAAAAAAAAAAAAAATAGTGTGAAATTAATAGACTGAGTGGTCTTCAGGGTAATTGGAAAAAAAATCCTCCCAAAAATAATAATGAAAAAAAAAAAATCCCCTCCTCAATTTTTATTAAGCATCTAAGAGGATGGATATGAAAATGAATGAAGAAGAATGCTCTTTGCAACACAATAGCGAAACAGAGACGTGGTTCTTGCTATAGTTGTCAAAAAGCTTCTCCTTGAACAAACATGATGGCTGCTATTGCAACTACCGACTACAACCTGTTTCTCTCCTCCCCTTCTTTTTCACCCGCTCTTTGTTTCTATGATAATTGCCTCCTCTCTGTCTTCTTTCCTACTCCTTTTTGTCCTTTTCTTCCTCTTACTAATATTTTCTCTCTTTCACCTCTCTCTATTGTAACCCTTACTTTTTTTCTCTCTCTCTCTACACACACACACACACACTCACTCTCTCTCTCTATATATATATCCTTCTTTTTTTCTTCTTTCTTTTTCCTGCCTCACTTATCAGTCGGTTGGGTCTTGTGTATTTTTGAAATCAAAGAGAGAGGGAAGAAAAAAAAAATCCTTCACCTCGTCGGCGACTGCCTGAACAATCAACATGTAGTTTTTATTTATTTATTGTTGGTTTCACATCGATAATTATGTGGGTCACGCAACTGCTGGCTTTGAACAAATATACAAGTCAGGGTTTTTGGATGTTGCTTTATGGAAGGCAGTGAAGCCATTTTCACTTTTCGTGACCCATTCAGACTTCTTTGTGTATTCATTCACATTTTTGGGGGGGGTATTTTTCTTTTTTTTTTTTTTTTTTTACATTTTTGTGAAAACTAAACTTTAGTAAATCGGGTTTATTTTTGGTGAGGATGTAGGTAATTATGTAGGTAATTTGATAATATTCAATTAATATTCGTTTTTTTTTTTTTTTTTAAAGCAGTCAATCCTCATAGGTGTGAAGATTGTACTGTAGTTATAAGCTTTTTTATTTTTCTACATTATTTTTTTGTCTTAAGATAGACTTTGTCTTTGGAAATACAGTATTTTAATTATTATTAAAAAAAAAAAAAGATTTAATTGCGACCAGAAATAATCATTTTTTAAAATTTATTTTCCATATGCACTCCAGATCATGGATATCTAGAAAAAATATCTAAAATAAAAAATATATATATATTGTTTAAAAAAAAAAGAAGGTTTTTAAAGTTCAGTCTCATATAAATTTCTACTACCACTTATGGACGCCAAAAACAAATGATTTCTTAATAAAACGATTTTTAGGTACCACCATTAATTTAAAGTTTAAAATGAATTTTTTAAAAATAAAAAAGCATTCTTGAAAAAAATCATTTTAGCTTTAATTGAAAGCTAAAGGATTAAATTTTCCAATAAGCAAAAAAAAAAAAAAAAAAAAATTGTAATATGGAGTTTTTTTTTTTTTTCATATATTACATGAATTAAGCATTAAAAAATTCAGATTATATTATTTGACCTTTAACTCCCAAATTTATTTCTTTAAAATTTAAATCCCATGGTAAGCATATTTTTTGATTACCTGAGAGGTATAGATCTACAATGAAATTACATAGCAAACTAGATTCTCCTATTAAATTTTATATCATTTAATTTAAAAAATAAAGAAAAATTTGACTTATATATTTATGCTTAATCTATAGTAGTATAAAAAAAAAGTGAAAAAAAAAAAAAAATGATTATTTCTGCTTTCAGTCTACTTTTATATAATTCCACAAAAATATTTTTTTCATATTAAATTACATGATTTATTTGGCTAATAATTTTGTTTTCTTTAGCATGAAAAATACAGGTAGGTGGCTTAGTAGTTAATAGAGCAGAAAATAAAGTTAACGAATAAAGCTCAAACCCGTTTATATTCTTTTCACGCTATGACCATAGTGATTAATAATGGCTTCAAGCAAATGGACCCTATAGAATAGGTTGTACTTGGGGTATTGTTGAACACCAAAAGATACTGCAAAACTAAAATATTGACCTAAGAACTCAAGTCATGTTTTTAAAATGGATCTATTGTATAGTCAGCTGCTAAAAAAGTTGGTTCACTGTGTCATGCAAGACAATTTTGCTCCCAAGAATCTATCCTACATATCTATAAGTCTACCATTTGTCCATGCTTAGAATATTGCTGCCATATATGATCCGGTGCCCCTGCTATTTACCTTGAATTCTTTGATAAAATCTGTTGTAGCATACCTATGAATGATAATGGGTATGTCTCCATTCACATAAATACAGTAGTAAATACTGTATGTTGGTCTGCAGTTGGAGATTCATTGTAGAATTCACTTGACTCACTTCTAGCAGTTGACTACTTTTTCTATGTGCCACTGTCGAATCTTATATGTGTTGTTCTTGTCCTAAGTATTATCGTTCATTACCAACCTTTGTTTGATTATTCTATTCAGCAACCTTCCTTTGGTTACAACAAAATTCAAGGAAGAATCAGCAATATTATTGGTCCTGATCTCGCAGCTTGGCTTCAGTCACTTTCCCACCGCCATAGGGTTGCCTCTCTGTGTCTTTTTTTATAAATACTTTCATGGTAATTGTTCAGATAAGCACTTCACTGTGGTACGTAGACTTCTTGAATTTAAGTACAGTACTAGACTGGTGGCGACATCTCTTCAATTTGCCATTGAGCTGGCTAGATGTAGCCGTAAGTTCTATGTCAACAGTTTCTTTTCTCGCTTGTGGAACTCCTTTCTGTCTCGATGCTTCCCTGACAACTTTAATCTTCAAAAATTTGAATGCCATGTCAATCGCTATCTACTGTCCACCTTATTACTCTTTCCTCTTCTCATTCATTATTAATGTTTTTGTTTTCTAATTCTTTTATACCTTGTAACCTTGATACCGATTTAAAAAAAATAGAAAGAAAGCAATCAAGATAGGTAGATTTACAGTTGAGTTTGCTAGATGTAACTGTATATTCTATGCTAACACTTTCTTCTCTTACACTTCTTGCTTGTGGAACTCACTTCTGGATCCACACTCTCCCGCCAACTTTAATCTGCAAAAATTTAAATGCAATGTCAATTGCTATCTATTGACCACCTAATTGCTCTTTTCTCTTCCCACTCATTATTAATGTTCCACTTCTTAATTCTTCTTTTCTGCCTTGCATGGGGTGTAAGCTATTTAAAAAAAAAAAAAATAACCCCTCATCAGAACAAGACTTTCATACGGATGTCATGCATAGCATCCAACTCATTCAGAAATATTTACACCATCACCTATATAGAACCACCGTTTTCTCAAATCAATGACTAAGAATGGCTTCAAACAAATGAATCCTTTTGGTTTTAACAAAGACAACTCGCCATCAGAGCTTATGGACTGTCATTAGTGAATTACAAAGAACTTTACCAAATACCAGAAACTGTATCACTTGAAGACTTCCAACGGCAACAACAGCAAAAATGGGTAGTACATGTGACTCAAAGATAAAATAATCAAGATGTTGACATTCCACACTACCTTAAACAAAATGTTAGGAAAGAAATCTCCATACTATTAGAAAGACTGAGAAACTGTTTTCTAAAAAATTTAAATGCAATGTCAATCACTATCTATTGTCCTCCTGATTACTCTTTCCTCTTCCCGCTCATTATTAATGTTCTTCTACCTAATTTTTCCACAGTGGCTTTTCTGCCTTGCATGGGGTGAAAGCTATTTAAAAAAAATAGCCACTCATCAGAACAAGACTTTCATACGGATGTCATGTATAGCATCCAACTTGTTCAAAAATATTTAAACCATTACCTATATAGAACCACCATTTTCTCAGATCAATGACTAAAAATGACTTCAAACGAACGAATTCTTTTGGTCTTAAAGAAGACCATCCTTCATCAGATCTGTCACTACTGGATTACAAAGAACTTTGTCAAATACCAGAAACCATATCCCTTGAAGACTTCCAACAGCAGCAACAACAAAAATGAGTGGCACATGGGGCTCAAAGGTAAAATAATCAAGATGTTGATATTGTACACTACCTTAAACAAAATGTTAGGAAAGAAACCTCCATCAATACTAGAAACCTCCATCAATACTAGAAAGACTGATAACACTTAGTGGACTTGAGAAACTGTTTTCTAAAAAAAAAGTACATAAAATGCAACACAAGCCCAAAAGTTGGGGTAATTGTTGGCGTGCATATATTTTAATTTAAGACATTTTTTATGTTTATACATTCTTTTTATAGATACAAATATTTAAGTAAATGCTCTTTTTTATAATAAACAGTATTAATAACATTTACCAGTCTGAATGTCTGAGAAGTTTTCATAGCAAATATTCATCCTCCGACAGCAATCGAACCTATATCCTATAATATAACTGTCATTTTTATTCGTGCACTTAAAAAATCGAGACATATAGGAATTTTTGGTTAGCAAGGTTGATTTTACTACTTTTAAGCTTCAATCTTCCATGAATCTCTCATGTGCATTCATATCTGCTCAAAGTTTATCAAATGACATCACAATTATTATTCTTCTATGGACAAAATCAAACAATTATTTTAAGACATTTATGTTTATACATTCTTTTTATAGATGCAAATATTTCAGTAAATGCTCTGTTTTATAATAAACAGTATAACATTTAGGCCAGTAAATGTTATAAATACAGTTATTTTAAAAACACAGTTTTTACTTAAATATTTGTTTCTATAAAAAAGAATGTATAATCATAAAAAAAATTAAAATAATTGTCATGAATTTTTGTCCATTTTTCAATATGTGTGACGTTATTTGTTTACATTTGGATACGCCATGAGCAGATATGAATGGACATGAGAGAATCATAAAAATAGTTTAAAGACATAAAATCTATTTTAATATAAAATGAATTTTATAACCTTGTAAATGGCCAAATTTCTTAATTATCGTTAGGCTTATATATTGATTTTATTTTTGATATTCATATACAGGTTTAAATCCTTAAAGAGGATTC
This sequence comes from Acanthosepion pharaonis, assembly GCA_903632075.3. Classification (NCBI taxonomy): domain Eukaryota; kingdom Metazoa; phylum Mollusca; class Cephalopoda; order Sepiida; family Sepiidae; genus Acanthosepion; species Acanthosepion pharaonis. The sequence continues at coordinate 350,157 of CAHIKZ030001662.1, read as the reverse complement.
AAAATATTTTCTTATGTTTAAATTCAAAATATTCAGGCCTGTAAATTTGTTTAAAATTCTGTTTATTATAAACAGAAAATTTACTTAAATATTTGTATCTATAAAAAATAAAATTTATCAATAAAAATGTCTTAAAAAATTTTTGAGGATTTTGTCCATTTCATAATATATTTTAATGTTTAACTTATCATAATCACTGACCCAAACATCCAATAATATTCCATTCGCCAAAACAATACCTTACTTAACATTCTTACTACAATAACTGATTGTAATACTAAAATTTCTCTATAAAGTCCTCACTAATCTAAACCCAATGTGTATTTACAATGCTATAAATTACCTACAATAACCAAAAACACGTTTTTAGTAATAGAAACCATCTCATAATGCCAGCTGTGGCTGAAATATCAATTAACTGGACGAAAATAATACAAGACTAGATAAGTGACTCACTCACTCTAACAAATGCACACACAATCATGCACATATCCAAAACATAACCACAAATACGAAAAACACACCTGAAACTATAAAAGGCATCCCGTCACCTAACAGGGGTGGGGAAAGAAAGAGGAGGTAAAAATAAACAGTCCAATGAACATAGATACTTGAGCTAAGTTAACTTTAGGGATGAAACTAAAATAGAATAAATTTACTGAAATACAGGATTAGGTCCAGGTTGGCACATAATGGAAAACTTGTTTTTCTGAAAAACTCTTTTAAAGAGAAAGATTTTATTAATTTCAACTGATAGTAATGCTAACTGTCCGAACAATGAATACTAAATGTTTTTTTTTACTTCAGAAATGTCTAACTTAACAGTTCTGCCTCTCGGTACACAACAGTCTTACAAGTATGCATACCTCAGACAGCCAGATAAACATCTTACAGAAATTAAAACTCCAAAGATAAAGTCTAGCAGCTACAAATATTTTCATGGCAACTGCTCTAATGTGCCACTTTCACCAGTTCCCAAACTGCATGAATTTAAGCATGCTACTAGGTTGGCATCTTGGTCCCACCCTTTCACTGTCAAAACGGTTAAATGTAGCTATCTCTATTATTTCAACAGCTTCTTATCTCGCACTTCCAAACAGTGAAACTCCCTTCCTCTTACTTTCTTCCCTGATAGCTATAATCTTCAAATATTCAAATGTAATGTCAATCGACATCTTCTAATGTCTTGAACTTGATCCCTGTCCTTCTCTTTATCCTTTCCTCAAACACCCCTCTTTACTCTTGCTCTCACTCTCTGTAACCCCTTGCATGCTAGTGGCACTCCCATCTTGCTTGGGGTGATATGCTTAAAAGAAAAAAGTTTATAGCATTATGTCTTCAACAAGAGAGAACACAAAATAGGGTGGGGGTGAGACTGTGAAGTAGTCCATCATTGTTGGTTAAGATCTTGTATTGTAGTCTAAATAGACAATCTGTCTCTCAGATCCAAACAAACTGCATTGAATTATTTTGCTTATCTTGCCACTTAATTTACCAATCGCACATACATAAAATAAAATAAAAAATGTCAATATTAGCCATTTCCTTATGTGCAAACATTCAATTTTAATTGACCGAACAGCTATTACTATTTGCTGGTTGAAATTTTAAAAAATCTTTCTTTTAATTTTTTTTTTTTTCTGGAAAGATTTCTTAAGTCTAATAAATGTTATTACCTTTTTCCAGTATTGATAGATGGCTTCTTCTGATGCCTTGATACTGATATCCATCCTCCTCTATATCCTTTCCTCAAACAACCCTCTTTACTCTTGCTCTCACTCTCTGTAACCCCTTGTGTGCTAGTGGCACTCCTGCTTTGCCAGGGGTGAAATGCTTAAGAAAAAAGAAAGAAAACAAAACTTTTCTAATTAATTCCATAATCTTCAACTATTCAAGTGTAATGTCAATCGACATCTTCTGATGCCTTGATACTGATACACGTCCTCCTCTATATCCTTTCCTCAAATACCCTTCTTTACTCTTGCTCTCACTCTCTGTAACCCGTTGTGTGCTAGTGGTACTCACACCTTGCTTGGGATGATATTATTTCTCAATTCTAATAAATGTTATTATCTCTTTCCAGTAGGCGGCTTCTTGTGATGTCTTGATCATGATCCCTGCCCTTCTCTTTATCCTTTCTGAAACACCCCTCTTTCCTCTCACTCTCTGTAACCCCTTGCATGCTCTCATGGGTAAGACTATAAACTACATCCGCATCCTTGTTAACATGATAAACTACGTCCAACAGCAAGGCCACTGATCAGGAGGTTTTGAGGATCGTGGAACCACCTCTTAATTGCTGACGTTCCCAGGTCTACCCTGACCTGGGGTGGTAGCACCTGTTAGGGTCCCAGCTATGGGTAAATAGTTAACCTCCAAACTAGAGTCAAAACACTATGAAAGTATAAAAATGTTTTAATACCAGAAACACTTTGTAAAAAAAATTATTACCAGCAATATATTTTTGAAAAAAAAAAAAATCTTACCAGCAATAAATCTTTGAAAAGCAAATATTACCAGAAAGATTTTTTGAAGGAAAAAAACATTACCAGAAATAGATTTTCGGAAAAAATATTGCCAACAATGAAAATTTTGTCGGCATTAAATAACCCATTGAGGTTGATATGCTGTAAAACAAAACGAACCAAACCAAACCCTTGCATGCTCATGGTATTCAGACCTTGCTTGGGGTGATAGGCTTAAAAAAAGAAAAAAAGAAAAGAAAATGTGTTTTTGAAAGCCAAAAGAGTGGGACTAGAAAAAAAAATTAAACTTAAGACTAGTTCAGTCTGAAAAATGAAATAAATAAATAGGTAAAAAAGGGAGGAAAAGAAGAAAGGCAGCCAGAGGCTGAACGTCGCTACGGGACCATTGATCTAAATAAAGGAGGTAGCAAGTAGTGTGCTGACAAGAATATGTAATAAAGTTTACACTGACAAATCTACAGAAAGGAAGAAAGTTACATGATGTATGACACTGTGAGAGAACAGTCAACCTGTGGTGAAACATTAATAACATTAACTATGAACATGGCCATAAAATGCTGACCATGTTTGGAAAATAAAAACAATCTTATAACTCTAGATACATACATTTAAAAAATCCATACATTCAGTTAAAAGGAAAAATAAACACATCCTTGATAATGGCTAAAAGAATAGTTGAAAGTGCTTGAATATACAGAACATTTGGACAATTCCTACATAATTTATGTCCGGAAAAGAAAAGAAATTTTACACTCACAAGAAAAATGACATAAACTTAACCATAGTACCTTATCAGTTGTTTTTTTCTAAATGTGAATGTTGGTCTGTCACACTTTTTCAACTTTACCTCTAGAGGCCATAGCCCAACATGTCATGCTATTTTGGAATCAGGCCGACTTCGTGAGCAAATTAAAAATATTCTGGGCTGGATCCAGACTCACAGTCCTGAAATTTTAGATTCCCAAGTTTTCATTATTGCAATTGATTTCGGTGATATTTTTTTTTCTTTTGTTGCAAATATTTTTGCACAATAACAATTTTTACAACTTGCAAATAAATTTGGAAATAATCGAAATTAATTGTGAAATCCAGTAACAGTCACCCATGAAATAAAGATAATTGTTTGTACAGAAAGTAAGGACCTACATACATCAAATTGTCTTTAAATTAAGTGACAGCAGAAGATTTATTGTTGAACTTTTAAATGGTAAGCTTAGATATTAATGCAATACTTCAATACAGTGATGAATTTTGAGTTCTGTAGTTTATTGTTGCCTATTGCATCTACTCCTCCCTACCTATTGTGATGAAGGCCCAATCAAGAGCCCTCTGCAGGAGCTAGTTTAAAAGCTACCTGATAGGGTGGTTTTAAGCTAGTGTGTGTGTTGAGAAGCAAGTGTGGGTTTGTAAACAGTGACTATTTGTTATACCTGAACGTACCTATTCTATTATTAATAGACTCTTCCACACATAATAAGTAGTAGTAGTTAGTAGCAGTCGCCAGTTGAGCTCAGTGGAGTTGAGTGAGTGAGTCAGTCGATGTCGGACATTGAAGTATCAACCATCACAACTAGATTGCTGCATCATTAACTCTTATTTCAAGTTCCTAACGTTTTGTATGTCGGACTCTTTTAGGACCGACTTAGCAAAATACAAGCCTCCACTGTGAAAACTACTCTACAACACTATTACAGCTAATAATGCAAGACTCTTAGGTAAATTGAATTGAGTTCTCTCAGTCACTGAGTGTTTATCTAAAAAATTAAATATGCTTTAATTCACCTTGATCCCTGCCGTGCACCAGGGCTTAGTGGTAGAATCCCCAACTGACGCCAATTTCGATCCTAGCTTGAGGCAACCGGATGTCTAGCCACAGTGATGAGCTGTGATACAGAAAAATTTATTGAAATTCAACTCAGGTGAGCAGGACATCTTTCTCATATGAGTGATAGCAGACTTCCAAAAGAACAGCTTCTAACAAGCAAGTCAGTGGAAAGGCCACTTTTGTGTTACAAACTGAAGTGCTGCTGCATCCCCTTTTCTTCATGGGGGGGAAAACAATGTGTCGGAGCAAAAGACCTGGCACCTGTCCTGCTTCTCTCATCTATACAAAGATTTGAGCAAAGCCGACTTGAACATCAGAATCAACTATGTATAAATATTAAACCAAGTTGGTAACACACTACATCTCTTAATAATAGCCTTACCTGCCACCATGTCTTTGTGACATGCAGTGGGGGGGGTGTAAGGTATCTTATTCCAGGATTTGGGGGAAGCAGTCTGATATTAAACAACAAACAATGAAAGGTTCTAGCCATAAATAAACTCAAACCCCAGACTGCTTCCCTCACCCTTATCTTATCCCGGGTTGGTGGGGAAGCGGTCTGGGGTTGGAGTTTATTTATGGCTAGAACCTTTCATTGTTTGTAGTTTAATATCAAACCACTTCCCCACCCCCACCTGGGATAAGATACCTTACGATCACCCCCCCAGTTGCTAACACAAGTCCATTCTCATTAACGAGACGTCTACCAGAGAAGGACTGACATTGAAAAAAATTTAAAACAATGCTCCAAGAGCGACACTTAGGGGCTGATGATAGCTGCGTAAGGAACAGCTTGAAATAGACTAACCTATGTTGAGGTAATTTTGAGCTTTCTGTTTATCAGTTTTAATAATTAATCTTACTAGGATCCACCTGGATTATATACCAATGGATTGATTACCTGTACTATATATATATATATATATATATATATATATATATATATATATATATATATATATATACACAATGTAACCCGGATATAAGAGAGTTGTCTTCTCTTATGTCCGGGTTCTCTTATATCCGGTGTGGTCTATTTTGTTGAGGTAAGTATGGGCTCTAATTTGGGACCAGAGAAAATCTCTCTTATATCCAGGTTACACTATATATATATATATATATTTTTTTTTTTTTTTTTAATTTAAATAAAAACAGACCACTTTAAGGTTCCATATAATAAATTATTTCACCACAGCCCTTTTAAAGGACTGCGGATCATCAGACTTTACTTCCAAACAAAAAAATGAAAAGAAAATTTTTTATTTTTTTTCCGGGCCATATTAAACATATGTAAATTAATGAAGTGAGGAAGGAGAGAGAAGACATGAGTGAGTTAGCAATATTGACACATTTAAACGGTTAACTTAACGGAAGTTATATATTGATATCGAATTAAAATAGAAATAAAAAAATATATCATAAGAAAATGAGAGAAAAAGTTAAGAGAGAAGAAGATGTCCCTAATTTTCTTTTTTGAAAAAAAAGCTAGAAACAGATTTTATTATTTTTTGCTTTACTTTGAAAGTGTTATTTGCTCTGGATTTACATTGAGCTCTCTGGATTTTATCCTCCTTAGGTTTACCCATACGGATTACCTAGTTTTTCATAAACTATATATATATATATATATATATATATATATATAATCAAGGATACACATTTACTAGAGTGGATAGTCAATCCCTAGTGCAGACGCTTGCTCAGGCACATTTATGTTTGTTCAACACCCACAGAGCCCGCCTATGGTTTATACTTCAACTATGATCAGACCTTAGTTACAGTTTCTAGTGAGATCAACAATCTGATCAAGGTCAGCACGCTCAAACCCTCGGTCACGATGACTTGTGACTTTGTGCTAGCGTATCTATCAGTGGTCTTCGAGGGTATCATCTACCCAATTTCACTGACAAGGCTTGGGTCAACCCATGGTATGGTTTTCAGACACTTTTCAAAGGTGCTGCACATTGGGATCGCCCTCTCCAGAGTGTTTAGGTGTCAATCTGAGGACAGTGCAGAGGATTCAAAAAGAGTTATAGGAGTCTAATGGTGATTACGAAGGTGTTTGGAATTATTACTAGTGATGGTGATGTTATGCCTCCATTCATCTTCCACAGGGCCTCAAATTCAACATGGAGGTCTATATCAAGAAATTCATCAAGGGCAGAAGTACGAAAGCCTATCAAGCTGGTGTAACTAATCCAATAGGTAGATATTCCAACTAGTAAAATTTTTCATTTTCCTTTTATTTTCTTGTTTTAATAACATATATTGTTACACTTCCTCACTAAGTATTATCATAAAGCAAAAACGGAAATCTATACTGAAAATGGGAATGGAAAAATAGAATTCTATATTGAAAACATAAAAAAACAGAATCCCCTAAAACTTAAAATGGAATTAAGGAAAATTTGAAATAGAAAATTTGTCTTGTATATAACGTCATCCACAGACAGACTGTTTCGCTGTTTCACAGCTCATCAGTGTGGCGAGACATCCGGTTGCCTCTAGCTAGGATCGAAACCCGACTGAATTGGTGTCAGTCGGAGATTCTAACCATTAAGCTGTCGGCACACGGTAGGGATGAAAGTGGATTTTTAGCGTATTTATTTTTAGAAACACGCCCAGTGACTGACATGGAGATCTATAGAATTAGGACACAAATCCCAGTCTTAAGGAAATAAATTATAATCCCATGAACCCTTAAAGTTGTCTGTTTCTTAATATTATTAATATTGGCTCCATTTTTACTTTGAGCTCTCAAGATTACATACTCCTTGGAATTATCCATATGGATTACCAAATAACTTCATTAACTAACTCACCATCACTTGATAAGACACCAGAAGTGTTGAAACAAAATAGCTATTTTCGTAGTGATAACATATTTATGTCATAATTTTCGAATGTATTATATTTGCTCTACTCTGTATTGAGCACTCTTTTAAGAATAGTATTTTTTTGGTTATTGGAATTTATTCCATATACACCAATCCTATACTTGTGTATTCAAACATGTTTCATTAAATAATATAGATATATTGTGTCTACTTATTTTTATACTGTTTTTTTTCCAGTTGTTTTATCAGTTTTCTTGATGTTAAGGAAGGCCACGTAGTTTTATTTTTTTTTTTAACCCAAGTACTTTCAACCTTTTCTAAGGTCATTTTCAGGGGTAAATTACAAAGACAAACTTATTGTCACTGTGATAAATCTGCATTCTGCTGTGATAGTGATTTTTAAAAAACCCTGAATATGATCTTAGAAAAGGTTGAAAGTACTTGCGTTAGAAAAAACTATGGTGCTTTCTTTGATGAATTTAATCTTAACATCAAGAAACTGATTAGAAGGAAAAGATCAATATAAAAAGAAGTAGACACAATATGTCTATAGTATTCGATGAAGCATATATCTCCATGGCCTGTAGATTTCATTCATGCATGAAAACTGTCAAAACCCAGTGTTCACCTCAATGTCTATATTTATATTTACATATGCTCTACCCCTAACTTTTACCCATAAACCTAGCATACATTAAAACTATATTTTTTTTATCATATATAACTAAGGATGGGTCATCATTTGCATATTAATAAATATCCTTATTCCTAAATAACAGTTGGTGCAGTGTTGATTTCCCTAATGGTGGGGAATGATTGCAGAAGTTTTCCCCTTCCTCCTCTTATAGTCGGAAGGACACAAAATGCATGCTGGGATATTTTTCTTAGCCAATAAAATGGGACGGTTTGCTTTTTGGCATGACTCTGTCCAGATCTGCCTTAACTACTAGACAGAACTACTGTGTTTGCTTGTCTGACCTTGTTTTGAATTGTTAGTAAGTTAATGCCTTATTAAGTCTTGTTAGCGAAGAGATTTCACCATTACATTAACACTGCTAATTAATTCTTTGTATAATTACCTCTTTATCATATATTTTAAGCAGCATATTTTCATTTAAACATGTTTTATTGAATAATATGGACATATTGTGTCTACTTATTTTTATACTGATCCTTTCAGTTGTCTAATCAGTTTCTTGATGGTGAGATGAAATCCATCAAGGAAGGTACCGTAGCTTTTTTTTCTTTTTGTTCTTTTTTTAATCCAATTACTTTCAATTTTTTTTAATATCATCTTCAGGGGTAAATTACAAAGACAATCAAAAGTACTTTGGTTTAAAAAAAACTACAGCACCTTCCTTGATGAATTTAATCTTAACATCAAGAAATTGATTAGACTGGAAAGGATCAATATAAAAAGAAGTAGACACAGTATGTCTATAGTATTCAATGAATCATGTTTGAATGAAGATATGCTGCATATATATATATATATATATATATATATATATATATATATATGAAAATCCTTGAGAATGCTGCTATTGAATATTATCCAAATATTAATCTACGCTCAGGCTTTTTCCATATATCACCTTTCCTAACAGAATTACTAACCTCCCAAGCAAACCTACAAAACTGTATCAAGAAATCAAAAGAAAATAGTTGAATCCATCAACACCACAATAAAAACAATATTTCCACATGTGACAGTACTTGACATAATTTTCAGTTGACAATATGAATACAGTAACGTTTTCCAAATTCTTCCAGTTGCTAAGGACATTTTGTTTTGTTGTTAATAGTTACGTTGTTTTAATAAATTAATTTCATTTTTGCCTTGAAAAAGTCCACATTGGACGAAATGCAGCAGCTAATAATACAGTTTTCCTATTGTCTTTTACCTTTATATATATATATATATATATATTCAGATAGTGTATCTGTAAAAGAACAAAATGAATAAAAAGAGACTAAAAGAAAAACTATTCTTAGCCAAAGTGTTTCATTCTCTGAGAGAATTTATTAAGGCAATGTCGGATTTATTTTGTTGCATGTGTTTATATGCAAAAGTGAGGCTGCCAGTGTTTTACCAAGGCTTATGAATTTGAGAATGTTCATGAATGTTCATCAGGTGCTTGAAGAGAAACATGTGGAGGACACAAATTCAAAGTTTGGTAAAAAAAGGCCCTGTTCTGGCATCTTGTCTACAGTCACTCTCTCACAGACGCGTTGTCGCCTCTCTCTGTCTTTTTTACAAATACTTTCATGGCAATTGCTCCGAGGAGCTGCATTCGCTGGTTCCCAGACTTCATGAGTTCAAGCACCCTACAAGGCTGGCATCCCACTCTCACCCTTTCACTGTCCAAAACTCCTAAATGTAAACCGTCTCTTCTACTCCAATAGCTTCATGTCTTACACCTCTCGCCTGTGGAACTCCTTCCCTATTCCAGTTTCCCTGATAGCTATAATCTCCAACTATTCAAATGTAATGTCAATTGACATCTCCAGTTGCCTTGATCTATCCACTATCCTTTTCCTCATCCTTTCTTCTATCACTCCTATCTGATCTTGCTCCAACTTTTCTGTAACCCCTTGTGTCCTAGTGGCTTCTCACCTTGCTTGGGGTGAAATGCTTAAAAAAAAAAAAAAATATATATATATATATATATATATATATATATATATATATATAGTGTGTGTGTATGTAAAATACATTAGTTCAGGAAATAAATTTTTTTTTTTTATATACTTTTTTCAATTTTTAAAGACATTGAATCAAAAAAGGAATCCCATCGTTCAATCTGCTCTCACCAAATCCTCATTATGGTAATTAGCAATTAAGCTGTTTTACACAGCTGTAAATTAGTGAAAATAGATGTGATGTTTGGGCAGCGTTATTAGTTGGTGGGAGCGGAGATGGTCTCTTAAGTGGCCTGCGCATCAAGTCTCTAATTAACTGCGTTAATTGATTTACTAGTTAATTTATTATCATGTTTGGTTATCCTACACTGCCAGCCTTTAATTACACTTCAACTTCATTTAGCATAGACAGAGGCATACTGTGAACTAAATTTAGCTTGGAACTCACATTGTTTGCACAGTTACCAGTGTGTCTTTCTTCCTGACATGCCTACTTGTGTATTCCTTTTTCGGACTGCTTACTTCTTCTATGTGACATGTCCTTTCAGGACGTGGGTGATCATATTTCTCCACAACTTCCTACATAGAAGATATGTTGGTTGATTTCGTTTAGCAGCATATCAACCTCTATTGGTTATTTAATGACAAAATCTGAATATTTTGAATGTGATTTTATAGCTTCAGTTAAATATATTTTGAACACAATTATATTCCTTCAACTACAGATTTCATATTTTGTATTGTAGGTAATTTTACTATAAACAGGTATTATTGGTATTTTTACTATAAAAATATATTTTGATACTTTCATAGTGTTATGACTACAGTTTGGGAGTTGGCTATTTACCCATAGCTGGGATTCTAACAGGTGCTACCTCCCAGGTAAGGGTGGACCTAGGAACAAGAGATGTTAAGAGGTGGTTCCATGCTTCTCAAAACCTCCAATGTGCAGATCAAAGGCCTTGCTGCTGGATGTAGTTTATCATCATACCCAGGATTAACAAAGAAGATGTAATGCACTACAGTGTAACCCGGATATAAGAGAAACCCGGATATAAGAGAGATTTTCTCTGGTCCCAAATTAGAGCCTGTGTTAATGTATATAAAATAGACCAAACCGAGATAAATATTTTCTCTGGTCCCAAATTAGAGCCTGTGTTAATGTATATAAAATAGACCAAACCCGGATATAAGAGAAGATTCTCTGGTCCCAAATTAGAGCCTGTGTTAATGTATATAAAATAGACCAAACCCGGATATAAGAGAGATTTTCTCTGGTCCCAAATTAGAGCCTGTGTTAATGTATATAAAATAGACCAAACCCGGATATAAGAGAGATTTTCTCTGGTCCCAAATTAGAGCCTGTGTTAATGTATATAAAATAGACCAAACCCGGATATAAGAGAAATTTTCTCTGGTCCCAAATTAAAGCCTGTGTTAATGTATATAAAATAGACCAAACCCGGATATAAGAGAAATTTTCTCTGGTCCCAAATTAGAGCCTGTGTTAATGTATATAAAATAGACCAAAAATATATATAAGAGAAATTTTCTCTGGTCCCAAATTAGAGCCTGTGTTAATGTATATAAAATAGACCAAACCCGGATATAAGAGAAATTTTCTCTGGTCCCAAATTAGAGCCTGTGTTAATGTATATAAAATAGACCAAACCCGGATATAAGAGAAATTTTCTCTGGTCCCAAATTAGAGCCTTTGTTAATGTATATAAAATAGACCAAACCCGGATATAAGAGAATTTTCTCTGGTCCCAAATTAGTGTGTTAATGTATATAAAATAGACCAAACCCGGATATAAGAGAAATTTTCTCTGGTCCCAAATTAGAGCCTGTGTTAATGTATATAAAATAGACCAAACCCGGATATAAGAGAAATTTTCTCTGGTCCCAAATTAGAGCCTGTGTTAATGTATATAAAATAGACCAAACCCGGATATAAGAGAAATTTTCTCTGGTCCCAAATTAGAGCCTGTGTTAATGTATATAAAATAGACCAAACCCGGATATAAGAGAAATTTTCTCTGGTCCCAAATTAGAGCCTGTGTTAATGTATATAAAATAGACCAAACCCGGATATAAGAGAAATTTCTCTGGTCCCAAATTAGAGCCTGTGTTAATGTATATAAAATAGACCAAACCCGGATATAAAGAGATTTTCTCTGGTCCCAAATTAGAGCCTGTGTTAATGTATATAAAATAGAAACCCGGATATAAGAATCTTATCTCTTAATATCCAGAGACTTCTCTCTTATATCTTATATTTTTTTTTTTTTCTTGTTATAAATTTGGCCCTGGTTTCTATTTTTTTTTTTCTAGTTTACACTATGAGATTTTATGAGTAGTGATCCAACCAGTCAGAGCCAAATCTGTATATGAGCCCCCCCCACCAATCTTTGATACGGAGCCCCAACCCCCACTCTACTACATCTCAATTTTTATTAGGTAATATTCATATAAAATATAAATTTTATTGTAACCTAATTATGTACATTAATGGATCATATGCAATATAGGCAAACAATTCAACTAGAAAAATTGAAAATAAATTCAATGTATCTGAATACAAATTAGAGACCCGTTATAATAGATCATCCCATCTCAAATAAATCAGCAATGTTTTGCATCCAATTTTTAACACCAACTTGAGATTTTTCTTGTTGAAAAGTTGAATTTTAACACGTTCAACATTATGGCTAAAAAATAGTGAATTTTATATAGTTTATTTTTTTTTTTTCATTTTTCTATTTTTTTTTTTTTTTTTTATTTTTCTATTTTATTTTTTTCATTTTTTTTTTTTTTTTTTTCATTTTCATTTTTTTTTTCATTTTTTTTTTTTTTTTTTTTATTTTTTCTTTTTTTTTCTTTCTCTTTTTTTTTTTTTTTTTTTTTTTTTTTTTTTTTTTTTTCTATTTTTTTTTTTTTTTTTTTTCTTTTTTTTTTTTTTTTTTTTTTTTTTCTTTTTTTTTTTACACTTAGCATGAGGAAACAAATTCATGGATTTGGACAAAAAAAAAAAATATCAGACACTAGAATGATGCCAAAATCCACAAGCATTTGTCATCTTTTAATAGTCAGTTGTGCTTAAGTGGGTAGTACACACCGGCCCTGCCAACAGTAATAATTGGTGGCCTACACTGAAAACTAAGTGACAGTAAGCGTTTTTCAATGATAGACCCCCACCCACTAACCATCAGTCTATGTTGATGAGATAAGTCTTTGTCAGTGATAGACTGATGATTAGACAGTGGGGATCTATGCTGATGACATAAGCCTTTTTCAGTGATAGACTGATGGTTAGGGTGTCGGGGATCTATGCTGATGACATAAGCCTTTTTCAATGATAGACTGATGGTTAGGGGGTGGGGGATGTATGCTGATGAGAAAGAATGATTGTGACCAGAAAATCAGCATCTTCCACAAAATCTTCCAAATTGTAGGATTCAAAACAAACCTTTCCAAAACTATGATCTGGAATGGTAGTGAAAGCAGAGATGACATAACTTCAAATCATCCAAAAAACAAAAAAAAACAAAAAAAAACATCAATTCAGAACACTTCAAATACTTCAATGTATCTTTCAGTTTTTTTTTTTTTTTTTTTTTAACCATTTCACTTCAAGCAAGGCAATGATGCCACTAAGACGCAAGGGGCTACTAGGAAGGAAAGAGTGTGGGATCAGGTTGAGATCCTAGACAAAGAACACCATTGGAAAATTTGTAAACTTATGGAATCAACACATATGTTAGGCCATAAAAATCTCCTGAGCCGACCAAGCATAGAAATGAATACAATATGGGAACCAGTAATAAGGAGTGCTAGAGAAAAGCGATAATAGCAACAAAAATTGTAATATGATCCCTGGTAAAAACATGCAAAAATTGCAATATGAGCACTGGTAAAAAAGGTTGCTGAAGACATTAGGTTTATAATACCCAGAAATTCATACCCAGATGTCCTCAAGGACACATGGCACAGTGGATAAAAACCGTTGGTTAGATTCAGTGACAGGACCCAAACAGTGTGAGTTCAATACCTGGTTAAGGCTGGGAGAACTTGGAGAGGAGAATTAACAGGAGATAACTGATAACTGACATCCATTAATTATGGCACATGGAACTAGAACAGTCTACCCCAGTGAGCGAAATAAAGGGTTCAGTTCAACATTCCAAACACCTGAAGAAGGCTGGAGCGTACAACGGCTGAAATATTGTAATAAATATGGTGACATATAAATATGGCGATGATGAGGACAATAGTCCGAATAATGTAAATAGAATGAGGAGAGTTTAGACGGAACCAGAAACCCAATCCTAAACAGGAAACAAGAGATAAACCCCTACTTCCATTCAAAAGACCGAGGAGGAGTGTGAACTGGATGATAGACAAACCTATATCTCCTTATAGTTATAATACCTCATCTCAGAAATATTGACAGATCCTGAAGATGGCTGGAATGTACAATGGCTGAAACGTTGTGAATATGACATTAAAGAAAATGACAATAATCCAAACACTGTAAATAGTTGCAATACTTCATCTCAGAAATATTGACAGATTATATTTTGAAATTTACCTGTCAAGCATATTTATTTAATCCACCGGGGTAGGTCATTCTAGTTCCACATGCCATGCCTTTTCTGAATACATACCATAGCAAAATGACTACAAATGTCTGGAGGTTCCAATTCTTGTCTTCTGTATTATTATTTTTCTTCTTAATCGTGTTATGAATTACGGTTAAAAGTAGGTACTTCAGCTTAGTTTTCATACTTAAGGTTTTTAGCTTTAGTTGAAAGCTAAATGATTAAATTTACTATTTCCATTGAGCAAAATAATCTGGCGTATTTCAAATACAAATTATATTGATTAGAATCTCAAATTTTTTGGTCGCTTTCAGCAAATTGATAAAAATCGATGAATATCGGCCATTTTGACACATTTGTAAATACATGTTTATTCTCGGTTTCAAATATCTTCCAAAAAAAAAAAAAATGCTTTTCTGAAACTTTATTTGAAGAATATTAGCTAAATTTTGTTGGCATTAAATAACCCATTAAGGTTGATATGCCATAAAACAAACCAAACCAAACCAATAGATAATGTCTGTTTTTTTTTTTTTTTAAGTAAACCCTTGTGCAAATTAATTGAAACAAAACGAATAATTCTACTATTATTTAATTTTTTTTTGTATTTTTCAAATGAAACATAAACAAGTACACATGTTACTACTTTGTATGTCTATTCCACAAAATCGTTCCTTTCAGATTGACCACAGATTCTCGATTGGATTTAAATCTGGAGGGTTTCTGAGCCAATCTATAGTACTTTATTTGCTCGCTGCCAGTGTGTTCCTGCAGTGTTACAATTTTTGAATGCTTCCTTGGAGCAACGTCCATCGTGGACAATAGCCGTATGACAACTAATCGACAGTTGAGACAATAGTGTCTGGGCCTGATCTGACCATATGGTGAAAGAATGGAAACTAAAGCAGTTGTTACAATTAATTTGTACAAGGGTGTACAACAGATTTAGCAGTGGAAGAATACACACCATAGCAAAATGACGACAAATGTCTGGAGGTTCTAATTCTTGTCTTTTGTATTATTACTTTCCTTCTTAATAGTGTTATGAATTTTGGTTAAAAGTAAGTACTGTCAACTTAGTTCTGATAACTAAGGTTTACAATGGATTTTGAAAATGAAAAGGCATTATTGATGCTGTCACTTTTA
This sequence comes from Acanthosepion pharaonis, assembly GCA_903632075.3. Lineage (NCBI taxonomy): Eukaryota > Metazoa > Mollusca > Cephalopoda > Sepiida > Sepiidae > Acanthosepion > Acanthosepion pharaonis. The sequence goes on along the minus strand of CAHIKZ030001662.1, from coordinate 334,619 downwards.
GCTTTAATTGAAAGTGAAATGATTAAATTTACTATTTCCAATAAGCAAAAAAATCTTGTATATTTCAAATAGAAATTATATATCTTGGAGTCTCAACTTTTTGGTCACTTTCAGAAAATTGATAAATATCAGTCACTTTGACACAAGGGTGTATATCACCTGAAGAAGGCTGAAGTGTACAATGGCTGAAACATTGTGAATATGACAATAAAGATGAGGACAATAGTCTGAACAATGTAAATAATGTAAATCAGGCACACTCCTTACTCAGATGTAGTAGTCAGTTGGAATGCCAATTTCTAGTGGATTTTATTCCTTCTATTTTGTGGGACAGCTTATGATATTTGATGGAACTTGAGTCATTTGCACAGTTCTCAGTTTACCAGTCTTCCTACCCTCTCATGCCTACTTGTGTGTTCCCTTTTCAAATTGCTTACTAAATTTACCGATAACTTCCTTTGCTGTCTCATCCCCAGCCATGTCCATAATCATTTGTTTTTTTTTATAGTTTCTGTTTCTTAAATTCACTTATTAATTTATTGTCTTGAGCGGTTTTCATCATCTTTTCATTTCAGTGATTGGTATATAATGTCATTGTACAATTTATAATTTTCTGTTCTGATGTCAAGCATCAAAAAGACATCTAAATGTTACTTTACCTGAAGGATTTATAAGACTTACCAACCTGCCAAGCCCCTGATGGTAAGTCTGCTGCACAATCACGTTTAACCTAGAGCCACACGTGCAGACATGCTGTTTGTGCTAGAAATTGTCCACTTCCCTTTCACACTCTGTAACCCCTTACGTCTTAGTGGCTTTATTGCCTTGCTTAGGGTGAAATGATTAAAAAAAAAAAAACAACAAAGAACCACAAAATCATACAAGTCTGAAGATTTCAGCACAGGAACTTCAAACATCATAAGGTGTAAGACAAGGAGGAAATGAGAGGCCCTTTTGTCATGACATCAGGGATTGATTTTGCACCCTCCTTCTTAAAGTAAAATCTAAAAGGAGCGGGAGCACCTAAGAGCTTGATCTTTTGCCATTTTTGTGCACATGGCTTAACTGCGATCTGACCCATAAATTCTGTCTTATATTTTATATTTCTTTTAATTGTCTATCTCCAAGACTCTTCTTCTTTTGTCCTTTTTTCCTTCCTCATTAAGAGGTAGCATTATCTGGAATTGCATTGATGGTTGCAATGGTAAATCTACCATTTGCCCATGTCTTGAATATTGCTGCCATATCTTGTCTGGTGCTGCTTTCATGTGTTTAGAGATTCTTGATAAAATACAGGGTGCGGCAGAAATACATCCCACCCAACTTCATGAATTTAAGTGCAGTACTAGATTGGTATCTTGGTCTTGTCAATTTACAGTTGAATTGACTAGAACCGTAAGTTCTATGTTAACAGTTTCTTCTCTTACACTTCTTGTTTGTGAAACTCTCTTCCAGCCTCTTGCTTTCCAGTCAACTTTGAACTTCAAAAATTTAAATGTACTAGCAATGGTGGCTTACAATCATGTGGGAAGTATTTCTGAGAGGTATATGTGAGAGGCATTTTTGCCACGCCCATAACAAAAAAGAAGAATCTGCAATGTTATCAGTCTTGACTATCTATCTTGGATTCTAGCATCTAATTTCAATGTAGTTAACTGCTACATGCATGTTATATATATATATATATATATATATATATATATATATATATATATATATATATATATTTAATTTAATGAAAACAGACAACTTTAAGAGTCCATGGTTATAATTTATTTCCATGGGTAAGTTTCTTTTCCCTGGATGAGACCACAAATTTTATATATATATATATATATATATATATATATATATATATATATATATAAAACAGTTTGTCACCTCTAAGTGTTGACTTCAATGTTCACTTATATATGTATACTCAACTCTCTCCCGTCGAATTCGACATATTAGGGTCAAGCAGATGAGTTTCTAGGAAGCCGACAGCCTGACAACAGCACGAGATTTGATTATAGTGGTGAAGGTTTCTTACAGGACCATCCACACTTTTTAAAGGGCTGAATACAGACACCTGGTGCACTATGTGCCACAAGGTCCCCAAACGACCCTCTACAGGTTTTGAATTCAGAGTTGTCCTTTTGCTAGACCAGTTGCCATCCAAGGCTATAGAACCCAGTCTATTCTGCTATTTACCTATAGCTGGAGGGAGAAGAAGAGGATTCACACCTTTCCCAAGGGTATTAGCACGTAAGTGAATGTAATGGATTCGACTGGAATTTGAACTTGGCTCTACGATTCCCTAATCCAAGCTGCTATTCATTATATATATATATATATATATATATATATATATATTATATATTATATATATATTTGATTGTGTGCTCATTTAAACCGGCATAAAAATGTACAAACCTTGATATACAACTTGTCAAGAAAAAAAAATGTGGTAAGTACATTAAATGCTGTGATATGGCTTTCCTGTGCCTTTTCTGTAAATACTTTATGAAGTGCAGTCCTAGATTGGTGGCTACGTCTCGTCATTTTACAGTATACATGGCTAGATGTAACTGTAAGTTCTATAATAGCAGTTCCTTCTCTCACACTTCTTGTTTGTGCAACTCTTTCAGATTTTTCCTTTCCAGTCAAAACTTTAAATGCAGTGGCCCAGAAATTTCAACTCTCTCTTCCTGATGTTAAATATAAGTTTCCCATTTGTTTCCAATTTCTCTAAAATCTCATTGTTGCCCAATGTTCAAGCCTCAGTATCCTTTTGTAGAACCACATTTCTGTTGCTTCAAGTCTCTTCATCTTTGAGGAGATTGTCCAGCATCCCCTGCAATCACATAACAGTTCAGTGCTCTTTTATTTGTTTCTAACAAAGTTTTTTTTTTTATCTCTAAGTACTTTGCTTAGCTTTTGGAATGCATCTTTGGTTATCTTCGGATTTCTGTGTCACACTTTAGAAAACTTCCCACTACCCTTCGTAATATTAAATATGAACATGACCACAACATACTGTCTACTGAATTTTTTTTTTTTTTTTTTTTTTTTTTTTTTAAGGTTCACCCTGTACAAGTCCCAGGAGCCACTCAAGGTAGAGGGCTATATTAAGAGGCCACTTGTGTGGATAGTAGTGAAAGGTAACAGTTAACCCTGGCCTTGAACAGGTTAAGATTTTAGCGACTGGGGAATCATCTGTTTGGGAGTCAGTTCCACAGAGCAGTGGTTAGTCTGAAAAAGCAGTTAAGTGGAACTTATTTCTGACTGATGAAATATGGAGGGAATGTGGGCAGTTTGCTAAGTGGCATGACGGGTCCTTGCCCTGAAGGTTTGAACTGGTGGATTCAGGGAATGTAACTTGTCTGAGCAATTTCCGTAGAAGTAGTGACAGAGCAGCGTGAGGCTTTGCACACCCCACCTATGAGAAAGAGGCTGGAGGGTGGAGAATAAATCATCAAACACAAGTTCATTAAGTACAGAAAAGAAGACACTTGTATGCATGCAAAATACCGAGTTTATCTTGTTCAGTGAAAAATATCTTAAAGAAGGATAGTCGCCCAGATACACAGCTCTCTCTCTCACTCACTCTTTCTCTCTCTCTCTCTCTCTCTCACTCAGTCTTTCTCTCTCTCACTCACTCACTCACTATCTCTCTCTTTCTCACTCTCTCTCTCTTTCTCACTCTCTCTCTCTTTCTCACTCTCTCTCTCTTTCTCACTCTCTCTCTATCTCCCTCTCACTCTCTCTCTATCTCCCTCTCACTCTCTCTCTATCTCTCTCTCTCTCTCAATCTCAGTCTCTCTCTCTATCTCAGTCTCTCTCTCTATCTCTCTCAATCTCAGTCACTATCTATCTCTCTCTCTCTCTCTCTCTCTATATATATATATATATATATATATATATATATATATGACTAAATATAAACAATGTAAATAACTCCTCATCCCAGAAATTCATATGGAAGGCGATCAGTTGATAATAACAACAAAGATGAAGATATTAGCCTGAATGTAAATAATGATGACTCTTCATCCCAGAAATTCAGACAGAAATTTTCTCTGTTCTTAGGACAGGTATTCAGCTTGTCTGTTGAGTACATTTAAAAATGGAAATTCCTCGTGTATTTAATCGTTTGACCTGTAGTCAGTAAATGACAGACCCATTATCTTGTATTCAAGCATTAGAATAATCAGGTGAGATTAACTTGGAAGTGAAGTGTTTGTTTGTATCATAATTATTTAATTACATGTTATAGAAAGTGCTTGACAGACCACATAGTATATATGGCAATGGAAGTCTTCCAAGACTAATATTACATTGGTTTGACAGAAAAAACATCTAGTTGGTTGTTTTTGTTTAGTGGCATATCAACACCTCTATGGGTTTTTTAATGCCAAAATAAATATTTTTGTACACAATTTTATAGCTTCAACTACAAATATTTTGTGCATACTTTTATACATTCAGGACAATTTTTTTAGATATAGTTTGTAGATGACGAAATATATTGCGGGTAATTTTGCTATAAAAATGTGGGCATGTGGCATGTACTTTGGCAGCTTTTGGTGGACACTGACAGGATTGAGGATTGAAAAATAATTTGGAGTAATCACTGGGTGGCCAATGGAAAATTTGAGCAAGGGTCGCGTTTTTTTATTTACAGTTGATCTTTACATTATGCTATAGTATAAGAGTGTTTTATTTTCTCAAAATGCTCTTTTCAATCTATTCACTTTTTCATTGATTGATTTAATCATTTTTTATGGCTTACCGACCCTTTGCAGGTTATTTAAAGCCAGAAAATATTTTTAGATTGTAACATTTTTTTTAAAAATAATGCTGTAGTGATACTAGTTTTACTAACCTATTGCTGGGGTGGGGGGGAAGTGGATTCATACCTAGTCAGAATTTGATAAACAAACAAGAAATTATGACGTGGCTATAAAGTGGGGGTTCAATTTTATATTACAATCAATGTGTAAACTTATCCCTCACTTTATGGCCACGATAGTTTCTGTACATTTATATTCCACAGAATGTAAATAAATCTAAAAGACATGCCTACAATAGATTATAACGTGGGTATAAAGTGGGGGATCAATTTTAAATTTCAATAAATATAAAAACTGATCCCTCACTTTGTGTTTAGGGTAGTTTCTATACATTTATATTACAGAGAATGTAAATAAATCTAAAAGACAGGCCTGTGTAGCTTATCAGTATTTCATTGATCAATTAATTTTCTACAGCTTATCAACCCTTTACAGGTTATTTAAAGCCAGAAAATATTTTTTTAGATTGTAGGAATTTTTTTTTTTTTTTTTTTTTTTTGAGATAAAAATGCTTTAATGATACAAGTCTTACTAATTAACCCATAGCTGGGGGAAGAGGTGGATTCGTACCTAATCCGTATTTCATAAACGAACAAGAAAATGTGTATATAAAGTGGGGGGTCAATTTTATATTACAATCAGTATATAAACTGATCCTTCACTTTGTGGTCATGCTAGCTATTTATTTATATTCCAGAAAATGTAAATATATCTAAATTAGCCTGTGTAGCTAATCAGTATTTTATTGACTGATTGCATTTTCTATGGCTTATCAATCTTTTGCAGGTCATTTAAAGCCATACTTTTAGGCTGTAAGAATTTGGGGTGGGGAAATAACAATGATTTGCTAATTAACCTATAGCTGGGGGGAGAAGAGGTGGAGTCATACTTAATCGGTATTTGATAAACAAACAAAAAAAATGTTTATATAAAGTGGGGGATCAATTACACATTACAATCAATATGGAGATAGTAATAATTTAGGATTCATGGTGGAGTAATGGATAGAGGCTCGGATTGAGGAATCGGAGAGCCGAGTTCGAATTCCAGTCGAATCCATTACATTCACTTACTTGCTAATACGCTTGGGAAAGGTAGGCATCCTCTTCTTCTCCCCCCCCCAGCTATGGGTAAATAGCAGGACAAGCTGGATTCTATAGCCTTTGATGGCCACTGGTCTACTGCAGAAAGAAATGGCAATCTACTGCGGGAAAAATTCTGCCTCGTCAGTCATGTATTGAAAGATACATGATTGCCTAAGCATGTATTCCGCATGGCACATAACTGACAATGATTTAGTGATACAAATCTTACTAGTTAACCCATAGCTTGAAGGAACAGGTGGATTCATGCCTTTCCCAAAGGTATTTGCATGTAATCTTTGATTAACATTTCTGAGCCATTATCCATTACACCACCTGCACATCTAAGCCTACAACACTTGGTATTTCCAAGTGGTTACTCATCTAGGTACTGACTAGACTCAATGTTGCTTAACTTCAGTGATCATAAGAGAACCGCCATTTCAACATGATATGGTCCTACATGTAAGCATTTTCAAGTCTTTAATACCATCTGCAAGGTTCTGTTTTAGAATATGGATTTCATAGCACATTGACTGCTATATAATGGTCATATGATTTCTGGATAATATTAACCTGGGGAGATGATCCACTGTTGAATAGTGCCTGAAAATCATCCTATAGGTTGATTTGAGAGTGAAATCAAGTAGAGGAAGCTGTCAATGGCTGTGCTAACACAAAACCGCAAGTCATCATGACTGAGGGTGTGAGGCCTACTTATCTTGTTCAAACTGGAGATCATGTCAGATTATGTACTCTATCCCAGAAACTGTAACTAAGGTCTGCTCAGCATAGTTGAAGTATAAAACCACAGGTTGGTTCTGGGTACGTTGCTTAACTTCATATGGTTTGGTTTGGTTTGGTTTGTTTTAAGGCATATCAACTTCAATGGGTTATTTAATGCCAACAAAATTTTTATTGCTGGTAATATTTTGTTTTGTCAAAAAACTATTTCTGGTAATATTTTTCCTTCAAAAATGTATTGCTGGTAATATTTTTTTTCAAAAATGTATTGCTGATAATATTTATTTTTAAAAAACATTGTTGGTAATATTTTTTCAAAAATCTATTTCTGGTAGTAGTTTTTTTACTTCAAAAATTTATTGCTGGTAATAATGTTTTTTACAAAGTATTTCTGGTATTAAAAGCTATTTTTACACTTTTATAGTGTTTTTACACCAGTTTAGGGGTTAACTATTCTCCCATAGCTGGGACCCTAACAGGTGCTACCACCCAGGTCAGGGTGGACCTGGGAACATCAGCAATGAAGAGGTGGTTCCACACTCCTCAAAACCTCCTGATCAGAGGCCTTGATGTTGGACGTAGTTTATCGTCTTACCCAGGACGCTAACTTCATATGAAATCCGGTGTTTCAACATGATGTGGTCATAAGCGTATTTGAGTTAATATAGTGTTGATAATGTTTGGTTGAACTCCCATAACCAGATTTGGAGGGGAATGTGTGAGTTGATGCTAATATTTCCTGTCCCTACAGAAAAAAAGAATTAAAAATTTAATACTTACATTGTCAGATAGATGTTCATATTTATTTATCCAGACTACAAAGTTATTTACATTATTCGGACTGTTATCATTGCCATATTCGCAACATTAATAATAAAAATTGCAATATGAGTACATTGGTAAAAAAAATAGTTGCTGGGACATTAGGTTTAAGTCCCAAAAATTCATACACAGATATCCTCAAAACACATGGCCCAGTGGATGAAGACGTTGGCTAGAGCCAAAGAATTGTGAGTTCAATACCAGGCCACAGCAGTGGTGAACCAAAACTTGGAGAGTTGAGTTAAAGGGAAATAACTGAGACATCCGGAAGAGGCATGGCATGTGGAACTAGAACAATCTACCCTGGTGGATGAAATAGAGGGTTCAGTTTGAAATTCCAATCGAAGCTGAAAGGTTGTGAATATGGCAATGAAGATGAAGATAACAGTCTGAATAATGCAAGTAATCTTAATACCTCATCTCAGCAATATAGACAGATACAAAGTTGTTTGGTACATTTTTCCTGCTTTAATTGAACCAAATGTTTAAACTTAGATTTGTTCATAGCATCTTAAAACATAAACAAGGCAAATTCGAACCAAGACTTTTTCTTTACATAAAGAATATGATTACACCAATCAGTCATAGTGCCAGCATATCATTTGGTGAGAGGTGACCTTGGAAGCAATGAATGGTATCATTCAGGGTGTAGACAAAATGGAAAAGAAACATGGAAACAAAATCAAATGAGGGAGGAAACTGGAAGAGAAATTGAACAAAAAAGATTCATGTTGCTAATTCAGTTCAGTGGAATTGTCTGACTAGAAGTCGTACTGAGTGCAGACTATATGAGCGTAAAACTGAGAATTATCCATTTTTATTGGCTAGGAAGAAATCCCAGCATGCATCTGTGTGCATAAGGCTGAGAATTATCCATTTTTATTGGCTAGGAAGAAATCCCAGCATGCATCTGTGTGCATAAGACCGAGAATTATCCATTTTTATTGGCTAGGAAGAAATCCCAGCATGCATCTGTGTGCATAAGACCGAGAATTATCCATTTTTATTGGCTAGGAAGAAATCCCAGCATGCATCTGTGTGCATAAGACCAAGAATTATCCATTTTTATTGGCTAGGAAGAAATCCCAGCATACATCTGATATTTCTATAAATTTGTGGAGGTGCCATTTTTAGCACACATTTTACAAGACAGAAACCAACAACTGTAAAATAGACATTAGCATTGAACAGGATAACGCTTGCAGAATTCACAATTTGTTCTATCAGCTGCAAAAGAAAATCGTTGGTCCAGTTTGTTGGTGAGAGACTTATCAGTTACCATTGTTTACACTTCAATTATTCTCCTTATCTTTGTTGTTATTATCACAATGTTTCAGGCATTGTGTCCTCTGGCCTTCATCAGTTGCTTGTTGATCTGGATAACATTCAAGAAATTTGAAACTGGACCCTTTATTTAATCTATGGGAGTAAATTGTTCTCGTTCTGCTCACCCTGTCTCAGGTGTCTTATTTTGTTCTTATTTAATACAGCTCAATTATTACTTGCTGTGTTTCCACTGAATTCAATTACCCGCTGCCTAGCCCAGGGATTGAACTCACAATTACTCTGTTAACAAATATTCAAAGCAACACTTTGTTGCGGAGACTTACCTCAGCAACCCAAAAGGCCCAGTGTCACATGACTTGTAATGGAGTGTGGAGACAGCGAATTGGTGAGCTTTGGACTGAAGGTGAATTGGGCAGTACTTCTTGTGGCCAGAAGTGGTGGTGTCACTCATAACCATTTTTATTGGCTGGTTCAAGGCACTCATTGTTGACCATGTTTGCCGTAGTCTCTGAATCCAGTGAAGTCTGTAATCTCTTCAATATCAGAGGTTGGCAATGTAGATTTGGAGAAAGTAGTGGCTGTTAAGTAATTCTTTAAGTCTTCGATATCAGGTTGACAGTGGAGATATTTTAGGGGAAAAAACAAAATGGCTGCCTTTATACAAGTCGCATTGAGTATTTTGAGCTTCTGATTGGTTAACCCTTCTATTGGTGAACTATAGAATGACTCAGCTCACTAGTACACTCATTGGCTGAGCAATGGCTGGGTCAGGTGCATAAAAGCATGGTATGCTCATTCAAATGAGTCATGTTTCTGATGAGGAGTTGCATACCTGAAATTGAGTAACGAATTGGACTTGTATATAGTTTGGACTTGTATATAGTTTTTTTTTTTTTGTGTGTGCCTCTGACCAATTCACACAATTTGTTCGGAAGGTAACTTCTTGATGCTATCAGCCTGGAAGTGATTCCAGTGATCGGCACCATACCACAAGTTGGCTCAGGCTTATGGCCACATCATGTTGAAAACAATGGTTCCCATACGATCACCTAGATGGGTGACCACTTGGGAATACCAGGTGCTGTAAGATTGAACGCGCGTGTGGTATAATCAGCTTATAGTCATATCAAGTTGAAACAATGTTTCTCATATGATCACTAAAGTTAAGCAACATCAAGCTTGTGTCTTTTGTGTGTGTGTGTGTGTGTGTGTGTGATTCTGACCAATTCTCACACACACTTTTATCCTCTAGGCTATTCTATTGTGATATTTGTCACCATTGTGGACACAGCGAGAATTCAGGTTCATTAGTTCATGAATCGGAGAAAGTACACACTGGTTTAACATTTGAAGATTGGAAAACTATGCTGGACTGATCTGACAATTTGCTAAACAGCATCTTGTATAGGAATATCTCTTCTTGTTCTCATTTATTAGTGGCTGGCTGCTTGTATCTGAGTATGTCTATCTACTAGGGTATCTAGCCAATCCCTGTTGCAGAATCCTGCTCAGGCATATTCAACACCCACGGAGCCCCTACCCCCATAGTTTATACTGCAGCTATACTGGGCAGATCTTAGAGTTTCTGGGAAAGAGTTTGTTATCTGGCAAGATCAAGTCTGAACAAGGCCAGTACACTCAAACCCTCAGTCACAATGACTTGCGACTTTGTGCTAGCACAACCACTTGTGGTTCCCAGTTTCACCCAATTTCACTCATAAGGTTTGGGTCAACCCGTGATATGGTTTTAAGGCACTTTTAAAAATCTGCATCACACTGGGATCTCCTTCCCAGGATGATAACATAATGAAGTCACCTTCCTGATAAATTGACCACGATGAAATTCGAACCATTGATGTAGGTATTATTCTCCATTTTTTTCAGTTCACAAAAGAACTTGAACCTTTCCACATTCTGTCGGACATGAAAAGTAATGGGCCTTACCTTATTCCACAGGCCCTTGACATATTGGTATTATATTTGTATTGTCCTTGTCTTTGAGTCATTACCAAGGGCAGAGAACTCTATTCTATTGTTTACTCACAGAGAGAAGAGATGTATTCTTAACTTTCCCAAGAGTATTAGTGAGAATAAATGCAACAACCTCAACCATAATTTGAACTTGGTCTGCTGATTGCATTTTTTTGTGCCATGATTATAGCAATCCATAATTTATTCAGGACACAGTGCAAGGAAAGACTCCAAATTCTGGAGGCTGTGGCAATACAACATTGAATAAGGTGTCTTTCTCCATAGTAGATTGTATGTTGAAGTGTGTTTAGTATAAATACACACACACACACACACACACACACACACACACACACACACACACATAAAAATTTAAGTTTACCAATAAAACAAATTATTTGGAAATTTGTAAAGATTTAATAAAAAAATTGATAGAATTGGACTTGTCCATATTATTTAACAAAATATTTTTGAGAGAATTCTTGCTGCTGCAGTACACCTTTTAGCTTCATGTCTCGCACTTCTCGCCTGTGGAACTCCCTCCCCATTTCCTGTTTCCCTGATAGCTATAAGCTCCAACTATTCAAATGTAATGTCAATCAACGTCTCCAGATGCCTTGATCCTATCCTTCTCTTCATCCTTTCCTCTATCACTCCTATTTGTTTTCACTCCAACGCTCTGTAACCCCTTGCGTGCTAGTGGCTTCCTGCCTTGCCTGGGGGTGAAACGTTTAAAAATATATATATATATATATTGGAGTGTGCAGCTTATATTTCATATCATAAAGAAACAATTAATACAAAGAATTAAATAGCAAAGTTAATGTGATTAATGGTGAAATCACTTCGCTAACAGGATTTAATGAGACATTAACTTACTATCAATTGCTTGAATAATAACATCCTTTATTCAAGTTTTTGTCAGAGTAGATGGCACATGTCAAGTACTTTTAAAAATTTTAAATTATCATCTTTTAGCTTACAATTAAAGCTAAAATGAAATCTTCAAGAAAGTTTTATCATTTTTAAAAATTAATTTTAAACCTTAGGTATCGAAAATTTATACCGAATTAGTGGAGGTACCTCAAATCCAATTAGTACAGAAAAATATCTTAGTAGGTTCCGACAGAATTTAAGATTATGAATATTACTGTGCTGCGGATCTGATGTCGTAAATCTATTATAGTCTGCAGCTTATATTTTCTATCATAAATAAACTATTTATAAAAAGAAATAAACAGCACTGCTAATGTGATTAATGGCAAAATCACTTCGCTAACAGCATTTAATGAGACATTAACTTACTATCGATTCCTTGAATAATAAGATCCTTATATTCGAGTTGTCAGATGGAAGACACATGCCGAGTGCTTTCGACAATTTCAAATTGTCATCTTCAGGATGCAATTTTCCCATACACAACAACTTGAATAGAAGGATCTTATTATTATTACTTACTTATTTCTTCTTATATTTATTTATTTGTTAAAGTGAAATTGGCTTAGTATAATCCAATTAGTAGAGTAAAAATGACGTAGTAGTTTTCTACAGAATTTAAGATTCTGATTATTACTGTGCTGCAGATCTAGTGCCATAAATATACTGGCATGTGCAGCTTATATTTTATATCATAAAGAAACAATTTATACAAAGAATTAAATAGCCATGTTAATGTGATTAATGGTGAAATCACTTCGCTAACAAGTTTAATAAGACATTAACTTACTATCAATTCCTTGAATAATAAGATTGTTATATTCGAGTTGTTGTCTGATGGAAGACACATGCTGAGTACTTTCAACAATTTCAAATAGTCATCTTTGGGGCGCAATTTTTTTTCTATACATAGGCAAGCACTAAGACAAAATATTTGTTGGCTGAAAAATGTCTTTTTAATTATGCTATTTATTGACAGTTAAATATGTTTTGAACTGTGCAATGCTGTGATGCTAGAGTTCTTGTTCAAATCAATCAAGTGAGAATTTTTACTCTACAAACTGGATTATACTTAAGTCCATTTCACTTTCTACTGATAAACACATATAACAAGAAAATTTTGTACATTTATAAATTTTCAAAATTCAAACAAAATTCTCACTTGATTGAGTTGAATGTCTCATTAAGTGTTGTCAGTGAAGTGATTTCACCATTAATCACATTAATATTGCTATTTAATTCTTTGTATAAATTGTTTCTTTACATATATATATATATATATATATATATAAAGAAAAGGCTAAAATGCCAGCCAACCTCGCAATCCAGGTTTCTAACGAATATGTCATGCAGCATTCAAAAATAAAATCAGGAAGGAGTACAAATATGTTACATACTAAAAAAGTGCTCACTCAGCAGCAAGAGCAAGAATACAGATAGAAATATAAAAGGAAGCCTGAAAACAGCCGCGCCTAAAAGGTATAGACAACAAAAATGTGCACAATACAAAATTCAAAATTGAATATGCATAGCTAAGATATTTAAGAAAAGACTAAAATGCCAACCAACCTTGCAACCCAGGTGTGTGTGTGTATATATATATATATATATATATATATATATATATATACACACAGTGTGATGGATGAATTGTCAGCTGAATTATGCAAAAATTAAAATAACACTGATATCTCATTTTAACAGATATATTTACCAAAATTACACAAAAATATCTTGAAATATTAAAGAGTAAATTTATTCAATAAAATCACCATTGGCTTCAACCACATCCTCCAGCTGACTTTGGAATCTCCTGCAACTCTTCTGGATGGTCTCCTTGTTTAAGCTGGTGTATGCTGCCATAATCCTTGCTTTCAGTTAATCTTTGGTGTTACAAGGAGGTTTGTTGATCTTTCGCTCAACTGCGCCAGCACCCGCCGCCCACATAATAATCAAGGGGGTCCCAATGTGGGCAGTTAGGTGCCCAGATGTAAGGGGTGATGTGGTTGTAAAAATTGTCTGACAGCCATGACTGGGTTCTCCTGCTTGTGTAGCATGGTGCAGAGTCCTGTTGCCCTGTGTCAAGTGGGTGGCTGCTAGCAGTTACCCACTTGACACAGGGTAACACTACCTCCTCAAGGAACTTGATGTAGGCCTGTGTTGAGTCAAAGACCCTGTGGAAAAATAAATGGAGGCATAACGTCACCATCACTAGTGATCACTTGAAACACCTTTGTAATCACCATTAGACTCATCTTACTCTTTCTGTGTTGAGTTTGAGCTCCTCTTACAACAAAAATCCTATGCAGCAAAGTTTTCTATGGCAAAAATGTTTACTGTGAATGTTCCTGGAACCAACAAAAACATGTTGAAATCGCTACACAATAGCTTTCATGTTTCGGCACTGTTGAGCCTCCTCAGGTGATGGTAAGTGACTGGTAATTAAATGATTTTAAAAAAATTTCAAAAGTAAAGTGTTACTTCTTTTTTCAAATGGGGGTTGGGGTTGGGGAGAACAGAAAAAAACAAAAAAAAAGAGTTAACACTTTGCTTTTGAAATTCTTTTGAAAATCATTTAAGCACCACTCACTTACCATCACCTGAAACAACTCCACATAGAAATCGCTCAGGATATGCTGGACTGTGCCAACCATGACCCAGACTTCATGAAGACCATCATCACTGGTAATGATATATGGGTTTATAGTTATGAGTTGGGAACCAAGTTCCAGTCGTCCTCCCAATGGAAGCCTTCGTCATCACCAAGGTCCAAAAAGCTTGACAGGTTCATAACAATGTGAATATAATGTTGATCTCTTTGACTCCCATGGTATTTTGAATCCTCAATATACACAACAAGGTCAAACAATCAATAAGGAATACTATCTGGTGGTGATGTGTCGCCTTTGTGAGGCTGTGGCCAAACATGTGGGCCTATTCATTCTGCGCACATAATCCAAACTTTCCTGGTCATGAAGAACACACCCTTTGTTCAACAGGGCCCCTACTTCCCCAACTTTGCGCTATGTCTCCCGTCTTTTCTCCAATCTATAAACCATGCTTCAGGGGAAGAAATTTGAGTCACGAGGGGAATTTATCATACAAAAAGCAATGACAGAGGTCTATAGTATTCCAGAGGCATTACCAGCTTTGGTTTGGTTTATTTTGTTTTATGACCTATTAACCTCAGTTTTTATTTTTTTTAGAGTATATTTGCATGAATAGAATATGCATTTGCAATAAGTTAGATTTTAGATTTGAAGTATTTTTTCAGAAATGTATTGCTGGTATTTTTACTATAAAAATTTGTTTTTATACTTTCATAGTGTTTGGGGTTAACTCTTGGCCCATAGTTGGTACGCTAACAGATGATACCACTCCGGGTCATTGTGGACCTGAGAGCACCAACAATTAAGAGGTGGTTGCACACTCCTCAAAACCTCTCGATCAGAATCAGAGGCCTTACTGTAGTTTATCGTTATTCCCAGGTGTTACCAGCAGTGACAGGACTACTGGGAGAAGTGTGTGAACTCCCAAGGAGAGTATTTTGAAAGTGATTAAATAAAATTTGTGAAATATATGAAATTGATTATTTTTTTTTCATGACCAAAGGTCAGATACTTAATGCACCTCGCATATCCAGAATGTAATAGTTGTATATAACACATTTCAAGTAGTTTCATGCTGTTTTGTATCAACTGTTTAAAAAACTGACCTTTTTAATATTTTCAGTATTTAACTTTTCATATGCATGAAAAGGTTTGTTCATTTTGGTCCGTTCGAAAGTCCTGACAACTGAAAAATCTGTCTTATGAATTTTACACTGAAATTAAGTCAGATTAGCAAATTCTTGATCCTTGAATCATGTTCTTTTATTGTCTCCCTCTTCTCAATAACATTTTCCCAGTTTCTTTCGTTTCTCAGTAACCTGTTGCGTCTTAGTGGCTTAATTGCCTTGCTTCAGATGAAATGATTTCAAATGATTGCATTGAATGCAACAAGTTAAATCAATTATTAGCTACTGTATTTACACACATACACACATATATATACACAAGCATACATACACACACACACACACACATACATATATATATATATATATATATATATATATATATATATTTAAATAAAAAGAAAGAACAGTAAGATATATAATCCGGTGTTCTTATAGATATTTTTATTTGTTTGAGGATGAAATGGAACTAATGTCTTTAATTTAATTGCAAAATTAAATTCGTGGCTTTTAGCTTCCATTTTTGAAACATGGCTATAACTGTGTAGCGAAAAAAATATTTTAAATCAATTAATTCATAATATATATATATATATATATATTCGAACTTGGCTCTCCAATTCCTCAATCTTCTGAGCCACTATACACTACTCCACCATGCCTCTTCTTGTGATAGGTATGAATCCTCTTCTCCCTCCAGCTATGGGTACATAGGAGTGACTGGGTTCTATAGCATTGGATGGCAACTGGTCTAGGAGAAGGACAACTCTGAATTCAAAACCTGTGGAGGGTTGTTTTTCAAAGCAATCACCCTTGAGTCTAAAGCACTTTTCCATCTTTCTATGCCATGCTTCGTCGCCTTACTGTAGGGTTTCATATTGAATGCCCTTCTTGATGACCTTCAAAATGATGGGTCTGGCGAGGTTTTTCTCATGAACTAACAGATGCTCAGGGTGTTGTGAGCAAGTACATTGTCGTGGTGTAGCAAACACGCTTTGTTCTGCCACAACTATCGCATGTGAAAAAAAAATGCAATGGTTATAGAAAGCTAAGATTAAAGTTATATACTCCCAAGATATCATGTTAGTTGATAACACAAACTACTTATTCCTCTTTCAGCCATAGATCACACAGCACACCCAGTCTTGTTACTTTTCAGACAGACTGTGTGTGTACACACACACAGTTTCACACACACATTTTATGTATGTGTCTGTGTGTATATATATATATATTTATATATATTATTTCTAAAAAATTAAATGGTATTAGATTGGCGGTAAAGTCTCATCATTTTACAGTTGAAATTGCTACATGTAACCATAAGTTCTATGTTAAGTTTCTTCTGCACTTCTCACTTGTGGGACTCTCTTCTGGCTTCTTGCTTCCCAGTCATATTTGATCTTCAAAAATTGACATGCAATATCAATCGTTATCTACTGTCTTAATTCCCTTTGTTGTATTGTTCTCTCCTTAATAGTGTTGTTTTTTTCTCATATTTTGTAACACTCAGTAACCCCTTGTGTCTTAGTGGCTTTATTGCTTTCCTTCTTGATTGAGAAACACAGTTTTTCTGAGTTGTTCTATTGGCACCCATCCAAGAAGCACAAAACATCTTTAATACAAAATATTCCGTTTATGCTCTATATAGAGATTTAGCCCTGGACACCTATATTTTAAAAACATCAATTGTCAATTTTTCTGAATGACCTCATCAGTACAAATTAAAACAAGTCCTAACCAATCTCCCAAATTTTCAGGGTTGGGACCTGAAATGCCCAAATATAAAAATTTGGCCCCAGACTTCAGATTTTGTAAAAAAATTCCCCAAATGACATTGAAAATGGTCTCACAAATACAAATCAAATAAACAATTGATTTATGTCCAAATATTTTTATATAAATTATTACAATTTTAGGGTTTTGAGATCCAAATATGGAAATTTGGCTTCAGATGCCCAGACTTAGAGAAAAATTTTGTTCTTTTTCTAAATGGTCTTGCCCATCTGATTGTAACAAGCCCTCAACCACCCCAAAGCATAAATTTTTAGTCCAGTTATGTTCAAATGTCAGCAAAATCTATATAATATCCTATTATATATGGCAGAGTAAAGAGATAATTTGTCACAATATTGTTCTATGAGACAGAGCACAGGGAAAACTGGGTTCATGCTTTTCCCAAGGATATTGAATCTTGAACTCTCTATATTGAAAATAGATTTTATATGAATGCATTTTTTACTATAAATGCAGGAAGAAAGGGAAGAAAGTCAGTGGTCAGGAATGAATGCAAGCATTACTGATAGAATAGGGCTATTATATGTATAATGTAAATACATTGCTAACGATTTTACTATAGAAATGCATTGAAAATCAGGAAGAAAGGGATTGTCAGTGGTCAGGAATGAATGCAAGCATTACTGATTGGTTTGGTTTATTTTGTTTTACGGCATATCAACCTCAATGTGTTATTTAATGCTGACAACATTTTTAGGATAGATTCGTATGAGTAGAATATGTATTCTTTGGTTTAGATTGGTTTGGTTTATTTTGTTTTACGGCATATCAACCTCAATGGGTTATTTAATGCTGACAACATTTTTAGGATAGATTCGTAATGAATAGAATATGTATTCTTTGGTTTAGATTGGTTTGGTTTATTTTGTTTTATGGCATATCAACCTCAATGGGTTTTTTATTGCTGGTAATATTTTGTTTTTTCAGAAATTTGTTTCTGCTAATATTTTTCTTTCAAAATTGTATTGGTGGTAATAATTTTTTCAAATAAGTATTGCTGGTAATAGTTAACTATTTTCCCATAGCTGGGACCCTAACAGGTGCTACCACTTCGGGTCAGGGTGGACCTGGGAACACCAGCAATTAAGAGGTGGTTCCACGCTCCTCAAAACCTCCTGATCAGAGGCCTTGCTGTTGGATGTAGTTTATCGTCTTACCCAGGATGTGGATTTAGTTTAATGTCTTATCCAGGACAAATTACTGATTGAATAGGGCTATTATATGTATAATTTAAATGCTCTGATAATGATTTTACTATAGGAATGCATTGAAAATCAGGAAGAAAGGGATTGTCAGTGGTCAGGAATTAATGCAAGTCTGATTGATAGAATTGGACCATTGTATGTAGAATGTTAATGAATTGCATATGATTTGGATTATAGGAATGTCTTGAAAATCAAAGAGATTGTCAGTGGTTAAGAATTGATGCAAAGATTACTAATACAAAACAACTATTGGAAATAAAATAGAAACACATTACTAATGGTTTTACTATAGCAAAGGCAAATAAAGAAAAAAGGATTGTTAGTGGTCAGGAATTACTCTACACATTAGTTAGAGAATATGTGCAATTATGAAAAGATTTCATTTGAGAATCTCTAAATAATTTAATACTCTTAATATTAATCAAATAGCTATAGAAGAATGGATTCACTTATAACATCTTTATAAAATTCGAAGAAAAGAAAATGGTCAAAATTAATAATTAAATTAGTAATTGTAACAATGATACATTATTTTAAATTTATTTGTGACATTTTGGAAATTCAGCTCTTCTTCTGCAAATTCTGTATTTTTCTTTTAAATCCTCTCTAATGATTTTTTTTTTTTTTTTTTTTTTTGAACCACCCAAGGAGCGTGTATTTAAGGAGAAGGAGGGTCTACTTAATCGTAGACGGGGTGCTATGCGCCGTCGTGTCCATCAAGTTAACGGACATAAATTCATGACAACATTCTTTAGACAGCCTACGTTCTGTTCGTTGTGCAGAGATTTCATTTGGTAAGATAAATTCATTTTATTTTATTTTTTATTTTTTTATTATTTTTTTTTTTTTATACAGTGCTGCAAATTATCTGATCATTTCATATCTAACAGCTAACATATAGACTACAGTTCAAAAGTTTGAAGCCACCCTCAGAATTCGCATGGGAGGAACTTAACAGATGAGTGAAACCTTCCATCTAAAAAATGAAAAAGAGCTCTTAGAGACATTGAAAAAAGAATGGAATCAATTATCAAACTTATACTTTGAGAAACTTTTGCCAAAGATTTGTGCTGCAGTAATCAAGGCTAAAGGAGGATATTTTGACAAGTGTAAAATTTAATCATAAAATGCTTTTTTCTTTTTGTCATAATAAAATTTCTAATAAAAAATCATGTCTCACTTTTTTTTTTTAACCATGTATAATAATTTTCTCTTAAAGTACAAAACGACTACTTTTTGGAACAATTTAAGATAATTACCAGTAGTGGCCTCAAACTTTTGAACTGTAGTGTACACACACACACACACACACACACACACACACACATTATATATGTGTGTGTGTGTGTGTGTCTGTCTATGTGTTTATATTTTTCTGTAATATTACCTCTGATAGTCACTCATTGTCATGGTGGAGGAGCTTGCATGGTCCAATGACTCTGGGAACGATGTTGTCAGGAGTTCTAAACTCCTGTTAGGGCTGCCTTGGGTGTCAAGTTTGAAGAAGAGAACTTAGGCTACATGCGACCAACCCGAAAGATCCTAATGGTGAAAAAAGCAGATTATGATTGCAACAGATCTCAACAGTTGGACCAATGGGTGAAGAGGGCTGCACATGATGGACATGCTTCAGAAGGTACCACTCAAAATTATAACAGAGTCAATGGCAGTCCATTGCTGTTTAATAACTAGATTCTACATCTCTCATTCCATATGCGTCATAGAGGAAGGTCATGAAATCATGTGTGGGGGTCACTTCCTGGAAAGATGAGGTCCACCATTAAACAAAGTCATGTCATCGGCACTTTCTTCTACTCTGATTTTCTCTCACCTCCAACCAACTCTTGTGAAGACAAACAGCAACAGGGAATGGATGACGGGAACAATTTTTGGTAAACCTGGAAGCTTCTTGTGCTGTGGTTTCTGAGACAGTGTTCTTTTTGATTCTTCCCATCTCTTTCCCTTCTTTGCCTGTTGTCCCAGAGTTCTTGGGAGTGTAAACTTGTCATATTTTGCAACATACATACACGCACACACATGCACACATATATTTGTGTATTTAGGCAGCAAATTCTCTTTTAGGCATGTCTGATTGAATAAATTACAGACATTATGTCTGCTAATTTTTAACAATAAAAGAAAACTCCATCCTCAAGTTCACATACAAACTTAACAAAGATAAAAAAAATCCCTTTCCTTAACATTTTAATACAAACAAATAACAACACATTTACTACCTCTCTGTATAAAAAACCCAACCAGCAAAAACTCTTGCACTCTTATCTATAAGAGTGAATGTCCAGATTACTACAAAATAGCCCTTCAGTATCTGTCTATATTTCTGAGATGAGGTATTATGTACACTATTTACATTATTCGGACTATTGTCCTCATCTTTGTCACCATATTTATTACAACGTTTCGGCCCTTCAGTATCTGTCTATATTTCTGAGATGAGATATTATGTACACTATTTACATTATTTGGACTATTGTCCTCATCTTTGTTGACATATTTTCCACAACATTTCATTAAAAAGTATCTGTCTATATTTCTGAGATGAGGTATTATGTACACTATTTAAATTATTAGGACTATTGTCCTCATCTTTGTTGCCATATTTATTAAAGAGTTTGGAAAATTAAAGCCTTCTTCAAATGGTTGGAATGTCGAATTGAACCCTTTATTTCCCTCACTGGGGTAAACTATTCTAGTTCTACATGCCATGTTTAATGGATGTTTTATCAGTTATCTCCTGTTAATTCCCCTCTCAAAGTGGATAAAACTTTTAGTTAGATCCAGTGACATGACCCAATGCATGTGAGTTCAATACCCAGTTAAGGCAGTGGAAAACTTGGAGAGATAATTAACAGGAGATAACTGACATCCATTAAACATGGCACCCCAGTGAAATAAATAAAGGTTCAGTTCAACATATTCCAACCACCTGAAGAAACTCGGCATATAAAAGCTTAAAAAATTGTAATAAATATGGGGACAAATGAGGACAATAATTTGAATAATGTAAATATGAAAATATACTTATACAAATTTAATTAACTTCTTTAAATTAAATTAATTCCTCTACAAAAAAATTTTTCTACAATGAACTAAAATATATTAAGCAGACTCTCATTAATAATGACTTCCCAAACCACATTGTAGATGAACAAACAAGATGATATATAAAAAAACCTCAACACACGTCAAATAGGACTTGTTATTTTCATGGTGTAGGACACTAAATATACTAAGCTACTATGTTGTAACCAAATGCGTACTAACTACAAACAGGATGAAAAAGTCATAAAGCATCTTGTTTATACTAACATATCTTCTATGGATTCTAATAAAAAAATATAATTTATCATATATTATAACAAATACAATACAACCAATTTAATTATTCACAATAACTCCTCCCCACTAACCGATATATTATGTAAAACCAACATTATATACCAATTTAAATGTCCTTTGGGAGAATGTATCTCCAACAAAAAAGCAAATATATATGTTGGGTATACAACAAATACACTAACAAGAAGGCTTACATTACACATGTCTGACCATTTGTCAATTGCGAGACATCTACAACAACATTCCTCTCTGCATTCACAATATAAAGAATTACTAATTGACAACACAACTATCCTACACCATGAAAACAACAAATCTAGATTACAAATACTAGAAGTAATTTAAATTAAAAAATTAAAGCTGGCACTGAACAGAATCAACTATGCATACTGCTGTAATGTTCTGAAATGCCTGTAAAAGAACAGTTATTTCACGCTTTAATGTGCACGTAACCATGACATTGTAACATAGAGAGAAAAAATTCCATAATGGATAATTTTTTCACGTTTTAATGAATGCTCAGCACATTTTCAACTGTTTTGCATTTAAAAGCATAATGAAAAAATTACGGTAATGGATAACAACGCACATCTTTATATAAATACTTATATTAATGAACAACATATAGTTTTGTATTACTTGCATCCCTGAAGATGATCTTGGAAGAAGATCGAAAGTACTTGTGAAATGAGAATAAAAGAAATTTAAACAGCTATAGCACATTTCTCTCATCCTTTAACATTAATAAACGGAAGGTTATTTGTGAGTATGAAAGGGTTTTGTTAAAAATTAGCAGACATAATGTCTGTAATTTATTCAATCGGACATATCGGGTAAAGAATAAATAGGAAACATTTATAAATCTAACATATTTCACTTTCATTAAAGTTTCATCAAAAAAAAAAGAAAATTCTGGTATTTTTAATTTTGTACTGTTTGTCTTTCATTGGTTAAGCAAACATCACACTTCTTTATTCAGATATATTTTTTTGAAAAGCCCATATCTGTTCAGTTTTGTTGTCAAAACGTAAACAAAGCAATTTAAAAAAAAAATGACTGGAGTCATTTTTAATCTGAAATTTCTATTAAAATGTTATTATAGGAGATATGCTTATTTGAAATAGACAACCCATTTTTATATCCCTGAATGAGGAAATGAGCTTTCTTTACAAGAGGAAATGCAGCCTTGCTGAACTGTGATGCTCTCTGTAGCTGAGTCATAAAGCACACTGGAACAAATGGTGGTTTCTCTCCCCCTCCCAAAAAAAAGTTAGAAAATAATTTAAAAATGTCAACATAGGAGGTCTGGTATGCACAAGAATAAAAAAGGCAGCCATAAGTCCAGTTTGACACTCGGGTCAAAATGTAAACATTGGTCTGGTTCGTACTAGAATCAAAAAGGTACACAAAGGTCCTGCTTTACACTAGAGTAAAAAAAGATAGATATAGGTTCAGTTGACACAAGAGTCAGAAACGATAGACATTTATTGTTTTCAAAGAGTCAAATTTCATTTATTTCTCGATAGTCTTATGAAGATACCCCTAAGAATCAACAAATGCTATTCTTCAGATACTATGCCTGGAGCTGGCAATAAATTACTTTTAGCCAATCCCTGTTGCAGACGCCTGCTCAGGTATATTTGTGTTTGTTCAACACCAACAGAAGCCACACATGGTTTATACTGAACCTATACTGAGCGGACTTTAGTTACAGTTTCTGGGAGGATAAGTTACAACAAAAAAACAAATGCCAGCATACTCAAATCCTCGGTCACAATGACTTGTGACATCGTGCTAGCACTACCATTGATGGTTCTCAAATAGTTCTATCTACCCAATTTCACTCACAGGTTGTGTTTTTTTTGCGTTTTCCAAATGTGTTGCATGCTGGGATCATTTCCCTATGTTGATAACATCATGAAGTCTCCTTCCTGACAAATCGATCATGGTGAGATTCGAACTCAGGTTTCATGGTCAGAAAGTGAACATTCTAAAATAAAATAGTGCTCAATGTAGAATAACAGAGCTATGAATTATATATTAATAATAAATATACATTTTTTTTCTCACCAGATGATTTTCATGCACATCAAAAGATGATGGTTACATAATGATAGTTATAATGAAGCAGTACAGCATTATTTATAGGATTTGTTAAAATTAGATTAAAATTAAATTAAAAGTAATTACAAATAAATATGGTGAGGGGAATTAAATAATATATATACTTATAAACAAATGTTTTAATATATTCTCTGTTTATATATTGTTTTTAATAGATACAAATATATAAGTAAATGCTCTGTTTATAATAAACAGTATTAACAACATCTACCAGCCTGAATATCCAAGAAATTTCTTAGAAAATATGTCTCCTCCCACAGGAATTGAACCTGTACCTGTAAGGTCAGATTCCTGCTTTTAAACTACAAATTTCCCGTGATTTATCTCAAACGCTCATATCTGCTCAAAGCATATCTTAATATAAACAAATGACATCATATATTATGAAATAGACTAAGTTCGACAATTATTTTAATATATTTTCTGTTTATACGTTACTGTTATAGATACAGATATTTAAAGTAAATTTGTCTGTTTATAAAAACCAATTATCAATTACAACATTTACTGGCCTGAATGTCCAAGAACATTAAATTTATAATGTTTCCATTCACATGAAATTGAACCTGTATTAGTTGACAGACCTCATTATAGCCTAATATGCAATACCAGTTTATCTATAGATCTTCCTAAAAAAATCAGCTCCTTCTAGATAAACTGGTATTTTAGGTTTAGGCTATATGATGGTTTATATATGTATCTACAGGTTCAATTCCTGTCTGGGAATATTTTCTATGAAATTTCTCAGACATTCATGACCAGTAAATATTGTTAATACTGTTTATTATAAACAATATAATTTTTTAAATATTTCATTATATATAAATAATGTATAACAATAAAATATATTAAAATAATTGTCCATTTTGTAGTGTATAAACAAATGTACAAAAATCACATCTATATAACTTATATACCGCCAGCTTCAAAAATAGAATTATGAATATGTACATATAAGTAATTATAAAAATGATACAAATGTACACACAAATATCATGACATATCTACAAATGCAATTATATATATATATATATATATATATATATTTTAAGAAAAACAGACCACTTTAAGGTACCATTATAATAATTTATTTCACCAGAGCCCTTTTAAAGGACACTGGATCATCAGATAGCACTTCCAAAAATGAAATGAAATTAAAATTGATGTGTAGTGTAAGTTTTTGTAATTTAACAGAGAGTGTAAAAGGAGTAGTTAAAGAGACATGGTAGAATTTAGGGAGGGATTAATTTCATATCTCTCTCATATTTACATTATTCAGACTATTGTCCTCATCTTTGTCGCCATATTGAAACTTTTTTAACTGCTTTAATTCCTCAGCAATTTTCATTTTTTTAAAAAAGTGCCGATTACAATCTATATGTCTATATTTCTGAGATGAGGTATTATGTACGCTATTTACATTATTTGGACTATTGTCTTCATCTCAGCCATATTTATTACAACATTTCTGTAGAACAGTCTACCCCAGTGAGTGAAATAAACATTCCAACCACCTGAAGAAAAATTTTCAAATGGCGTTACAATAGCCAAAATATTGTAATAAATATGGTGACAAATTATGAACACAATAGTCTGAATAATGTAAATATTAATGCAATCTATAGTATTTACATTAGTCGGACTATTGTCCTCATCTTTGTCGCCATATTTGTCAAAAAATTTCCTGTTATTTCTCTCCGGCCTTCTTCAGGTGGTAGGAATTTATGCTGAACCCTTTATTTCGATCAAATGGGTTCAAATGTTCTATATCCAAAATGCCATGTTTGATGGATGTCAGTTATCAGTTATCTCCTGCTAATTTTTTATCTAAAGTTCTCCACTGCCTTAACCAGGAATTGAACTAATGTAAATAATGTACATAATACCTCATCTCAGAAATATAGACAGAAAATTTCATTAGATATATAAAAATTCTACTGAACTGTTAATCAGTCCGGTATGGCATCTATGAAATAGCCAATTAAAATCAAAACAAAAATATTTCTGTAGAAGTACAGTCAGGTAATATACAGTTGGTTTTACTACAAATTATAAGAAAAATAAAATAATAATATATATAATATGGTGTCAAAGGAAAAGCATTCCTTTTTTATTCATTCCTGTTAAGGATTTATTTTTCTATTTATTTTCTCAAATTTTCAGGCTATTAAAATGATTTTTACTGTTTATTCCATAAACAATTTAATTAATTAAATATTTGTTATTTTTAAAATAATGATTCTAAACAGAAAATGTTTTAAAATTAACTGGACCTTTGTTCTTATAATAATTCCTCGTATCAAAATATATTTTTATAATAACACTTTTTTTTCTATATTCAAATATCACCTGTCGCTCTTGGTTCATGTATTTTAATAATTTTAGTAAATATTTATAAGTAAAAAAAATCAGTTCAAATTTATTTTCCAAGGAATCTTAGAACATAAACAAATTTTTGAAGAGTTGGCACCATGTGAGGAATTCTTTCATGGCGAGACAAACTTTCTAATCATTATACCTTGCCCTCAAGTGATTTTAAACTATTGTTCTGCAAGGCCAAAAATTTCTGGCACCTAGTATTTTTCACTTTTTTAATATGATTGTTCAGCCAATACAAACTTGCTAACCATTACACCACCTGGAATTTTTAAGTGATTTTTCAAAAATATTTGCTTTTTGTTAAGGAAAAATAAGATCCCAGTGATAAACTCAATTCCATTTTATTTTGTTCTAATTAGACAAACTTGCTGACATTCTTCTTTAATTTTTTTCATCATTTCCATCGTTAAATCTTAATGTATAAGGCAATAGATGGGGCACAGTGATTCAAATCAGTTTGTTCAAAGTAAAAAAATGGAAATTTTTTCCAAATAAATGTTTAGGCCAAAGGATAATAAAAGAAAACTTTTCAATGTTCAACAAATTTAAATTTTGGAGGATTGATTTTGAAGGAAAGCAATGTAGCAGGGCCAAAAGTTCTACAGGCACTACTCAATATGAATGGAAAACAAACTTAGCATTACAACTTATGGTTACATACAGTGATTTTCAACAATAAAATGAATCTTAACTACCAATCTGCTACTACAAGTGAAGATCAAACTCACTATTGAAAAAACAGTGTAAATTGTTCTAAAAGACAAACTTGCTAACCATTACACCACCTGGAGGTGCCTAAGTGATTTTCAAAGTTAAGTATATAGATGTGGCACAAGGCCAAAAGTATTTGCAATTCATGAGGATTTATCAACTCACTTCTTACAGTAGGTTGCATTTTTCTTTCTGCATTAAACTTTGCCAACCATTACACCAAACACAGCCTGTTAACTGATTTTCAACCCATACAGATGTGGGACAAAAAAATGGGGCACCCTTTTCAAACTCACTATATACGCATAAGTGAATTGTTCAACAAACCAAACTTGAAATTACAAACTTGGCTAATTTTTCATTTTTCCATCAAAGCGTACAAGATGTAACACAAGGCCAATTACATTGCGGGCACCCAGTGAGGGCGAACTCACTAATCTCCAGATTGTTCTAAGATACAGACAAACTTGCTCACCATTATTCTTTTGAAACTGTTTGAAAAAAATTTTCAAATTTTGTCTCCTGGCACAAGGCCAAAGTTTAATTTAATCCATCTCGAACTCACTACTCAAACTTAATTTTCATGCGAGACAAACTTGCTAACCATTACACCACCTGGAGGTGCCTAAGTGATTTTCAAGCGTAGCTTAGATGTGGCAAAGGCCAAAATGTAAGGGGCACCCAGTGAATCTAACTCACTACTCAGTAAAGTGATTGTTCTGTAATTTCCAAACTTGCTTGTCCCATTACACCACCTGGAGAAATAAGTGATTTTCCAAATTAAACGAGATGTCTTTTCTCGTAAAACACCCAGTGAGGATCGAACTCACTACTCAGTGTAATTGTTCATGCAGACAAACTTGTAACCATTTGACCTGGAAATGCCCTAAGTGATTTTCAAGCGTAGCTTAGATGTGGCACAAGGCCAAAACAATTTTTTAGTGAGGTAAACTCACTTTCTCAGTTCTTTGTTCTAGCGAGACAAACTTGCTAAACATTACACCACCTGGAGGTGCCCTAAAGTGATTTTCAAGTTTTAAGCCTACTTAGATGTAGCACAAAGGCCAAAAGTATGGGGCACCCAGTGAGGATCAAACTCACTACTCAGTTCAAAAATTCTTTCAGACAAACTTGCTAACCATTACACCACCTGGAGGTGCCCTAAGTGATTTTCCAAGCGTAGCTTAGATGTGGCACAAGGCCAAAAGTAAGGGGCACCCAGTGAGGATCGAACTCACTACTCAGTCGTAATTGTTCTAATTGAGACAAACTTGCTACCATTACACCACCTGGAGGTGCCCTAAGTGATTTTCAAGCGTAGCTTAGATGTAGCACAAGGCCAAAAATATGGGGCACCCAGTGAGGATCGAACTCACTACTCAGTCGTAATTGTTCTAGCGAGACAAACTTGCTAACCATTACACCACCTGGAGGTGCCCTAAGTGATTTTCCAAGCGTAGCTTAGATGTGGCACAAGGCCAAAAGTAAGGGGCACCCAGTGAGGATCAAACTCACTACTCAGTCGTAATTGTTCTAGCGAGACAAACTTGCTAACCATTACACCACCTGGAGGTGCCCTAAGTGATTTTCCAAGCGTAGCTTAGATGTGGCACAAGGCCAAAAGTAAGGGGCACCCAGTGAGGATCGAACTCACTACTCAGTCGTAATTGTTCTAGCGAGACAAACTTGCTAACCATTACACCACCTGGAGGTGCCCTAAGTGATTTTCCAAGCGTAGCTTAGATGTGGCACAAGGCCAAAAGTAAGGGGCACCCAGTGAGGATCGAAACTCACTACTCAATCGAATTGTTCTAAGCCTTAGACAAACTTGCTAACCATTACACCACCTGGAGGTGCCCTATAAGATTTTTCAAGCGTAGCTTAGATGTGGCACAAGGCCAAAAGTAAGGGGCACCCAGTGAGGATCAAACTCACTACTCACTCATAATTGATCTAGCAAGATTAGCCACCTTTCCTAACCATTACACCACTTAGATGTGGAATAAGGCCAAAATATGGGGCACCCAGTGAGATCAAATAATTGTTCAAATATATTCTAACCATTACACCACGTTGACAAAAATTAGTAAATGATAAATATTGCATTAGTTTTAATTGTATTTTTAGCATGTTGTAAATATAAAATTATTCTTATAAATAAACGATCTAATAAATAAATGTTTAATATTCTTCTTGTAAACTCTCAAGAACAAAAAAAATGTATAAATTCACTTTCGTCATATGTTTAAATTTCATTAAAAGTCTAATCATCACATTTTGATTGATTGATTTGTTTTTTTATGGCTTATCAACCTTTTTAAGGTTATTTAAAGTGAAGACATTTTTGGATTGTAAAAATTTTTTGGGGAGATAATAATGATTTTTTGATACAAGTCAAACTTTTTAACCCATAGCAGGGAGATGAGATGGATTCATACCTTTACCAAGGTTTTATACATAAGTGAATATAATGAACCTGATTGGAATTAGAACTCAGCCCTTTGATTTCTCATTCTGAGCCATTACCCATGACACCGCTTGCACATCTAACCTTACGGAACCTGGTATTGCTGAGTGGTCACTCATCTAGGTACTGACCAGGCTTGGCATTGCTTAATTTTGCTGATAGGAAGAGAACCAGTGCTTCAACAGGATGTGACCATAAGTTTCATCGCTTTTTAAAACAATAAACATTACTGCGGAGTGAAGGTAGTTAAAATAATAGTGTTGTTAAGGCAAAAACGGTCCTTTTCGACACACCATTTTTTTTTTAAATTTTTTTTTTTACAGACATAAAGGTTAAAGATTCTCTGTTTTTTTATGCCATGTTACTTCAGGATGCAGGTAATCATGGCTCTCCACAGCTTCTTAATAATGATTAAACGTTACTTTTCTTTTTTTTTCAGGGGTCTCTGGAAGCAAGGTTATCAATGTCAAGGTCAGTTGCCTATTCTCCTTTAACATATATATATAAATATAATAATTACATATTTTCTGTTTATATATGTTATTTTTATACAGGTAATTTATTTAAGTAAAGAAACGTCTGAATGGTTAACAGCAAATTAGATCAAATGATGGTTCCCATGAAGTGTTAAAGGTTTGATTCCTGTCGGAGAAACAAAATTTCAGGCCAGTAAATGTAATTAACACTGTTTAATTAAAAAACAGTGTTTACTTAAATAAATTATATCTATAAAAATAACACATAAACGGAAGATATATTAAAATAATTGTCGGAATTAATCCATTTCATTTTATATATATATATATATATAATTATTTAAAAAAAAAATGATTCCATCGCTATATAGGAATTGCCATATTTCAGAAACAAGCTAAAAACTTCCAATTCAATTACAGAAATTAAATTAAAGTACCTAGTTCTGTTTCATTATCAAGCAAATTTTGGAATAACTAATATTTGAAATTTACGGAGTTTTATAAGCATATACATTCATAATATTACTTTCTAGGGAAACAGAAAATCATTCATTTTAATAAGGGGCAGTAGAGTATTCATTTTTACTGACAAGTATTGTATCAATATATTAGTTACTTTTGAAAAGATATATATATATATATATATATATATATATATACTGTGCAAAACTATAGTCGCATGCCAAAAATGTCGGTACACGCATTTGTACTAATTAATGCATATCTTTGCTTTGTATAACCACATTGAGTATGATTACATTTACACCTCATGCATACATTTGATGATTATTTATTTGCTTGCCTTTTATGCACACCAGCACATGCGTACACGCCTGCTCATATTTGGCTGTTTCATTTATCCACTCTACAACTATATATATATATATATATATATATATATATATATATTTATTTGAGAGCTATGACTGGGTTCTGGGTTCTCCTGCTTGCGTGTCATGGTACAGAGTCCTGTTGCCAGACATAAGGATCTTCCAGTAGCGAACCCTTGTGACCCAGGGGAGCAGCACCTCCTGAAGGCACTTGATGTAGACCTCAACAACAAATTTGGGAGTTGTTTTCTTATCAGAGCAATCAGTGAGTTTTCCGAGCTGCTGTACCTTCGTAATCATCATCATCTAACTCTTTCCAAATTCTCTGCACTGTCCTCAGATTGACACCCAAACACTTTGAAATGTTAGTATTGGAGCTTCTGGTGCAAATGCCAAGCAGTACAGCATGGCATTTCCAAATTTCTGACAGAGTGAATTGCATCATGGTACTCTTTTTCTCACAGATGGTGCCTAACTGACCCTATTATACTGTGCAGTCAATAAGATCAAAAACAAACAACATGCTTGAAAGAAATTAAAAATGTAAAATGACAACAATTTCCCCATTGTATCCTGTGTGTGTGTGTGTGTGTATATATATATAGGTAATGATCCGTTGATATGTAATCCAAGTGAATCCTATAATTATATGTATATAATTTAATATAAAATATTAAATATTAAAACTGATTCACATAGAATGCTCAATGTTTTATTCAAGCAGAGCATATAAATTACATACAATATGAATTAGCAATATATATTGATTATGATCATATCACCCTGAAAATTAAGATAACTTGCAAGGATTTTCAAACCAGTCATGTTAACAAGAAAAATAAAATGAAACCCTTTCATTTAGTTTTTCTTAACATGACCAGTTTGAAAATCTTAATTTCTATTGTATATAATAAAATATATATATAGTCATCCACAGACAGACTGTTTTGCTTCAACACAGCTTATCAGTGTGGCTAGACATCCAATCCGATTTTGATAATATTTTCTTGTTTGATAGATAATTCTTCAGTGACGGTTTTGAGTCAAAATTGTTGGCAACAATGGCTCTCCACTACTTCCTGTCCATTATAACTCTCAGCAACGTTTTACTATTTACTGTTCTTGGATATATATCTTTCATAAAAACTTTAATAAAAAATAAATAGTTTAAATTATTACAATAATATTATTTATATAGCTCCCTTTTCAGGGCCATGCCCCCCTTCAAATTGTTAAACCAATTTGGGGATGTGCCTCAGTTGCACCTAATTTTTGTTACTAATATTGATTTTCAGGTGGGTTGACTTCAAACTACTCCAACTGAATATCAAAAATTCCCAGTAATGAAAGACCCAGGCAAAGATAGGTTATACTGTTAGTGAAGTAATAAGAGACAATGGTTAATAATGAATGAAAATCTATTAAATCCTTCAAAATTAATTTACTAAGATCTGGCTCCATCCTTGAAATCCTCCCTCCTTAAACTTTCGGAAAAGAGGTAACACTTTGTTTTTAAATTTCCTTAAAAATCATTTAATCACCAATTACTTACTATTGCCTGAAGAAGTACAATGATAGTATTGAAACATGAAAGCTTTTCTGTAGCAATTTCAAAATGTTTTTATTATAATTTCGTATGATAAAAATATAAGGATATATATATATATATATATATAAGAGAAGGCACGGTGGAGTAATGGATAGCGGCTTGGATTGAGGAATCGCAGAGCCGAGTTCGAATTCCAGTCGAATCCATTACATTCACTTACGTGCTAATACCCTTGGGAAAGGTATGAATCCTCTTCCTCTCCCTCCAGCTATGGGGGAAATAGCAGGACAGACTGGGTTCTATAGCCTTGGATGGCAACTGGTCTAGGAGAAGGACAACTCTGAATTCAAAACCTGCGGAGGGTCATTTAGGAGCCTTGTGGCATTCGGTGCACCAGGTCTCTGTATTCGTCCCTTCAACAAGTGTGGATGGTCTTGCACAAAGCCTTCACCACTATAATCAAATCTCATGTGCCGGTGTCGGGCTGTCAGTTTCTTGGAAACTGATCTGCTTGACCCTCATACATCGAATCTCGACAGGAGAGTTGATTTTATTTATATATATATATATATATATATATATATATATATATATATATATATATATATATATATATACACTAACGAACAAAACCGTACTAAGGTAGTAGGTTCAAATTGTTACGCAAAGTTTCATGCAGAGAGAATGTCAGATGGCACCAACAGAGGTGAACCATGAAGACGAACCCCCTAAAATAGTAGCACAGGGTGGGGGTTTTAGTGGAAAAACCCTGGGAAGAACAGTCATCTGCACAGTGAACAAACCTACTAAATCTAAGTGAATGTAATCTAAACAAAAAAAGCTTCTAACTAGTCTGTTGGTATATGTGTATATTATTATTATTATTATTATTATTATACCTGCACCTACTCACCCACAATTTTCTACTTAATAACCTTTCATTGCTACTCAGCTTGCATATAGCTAAATTTACTCACACTCTCAACACCACACACATTGTAGAAAATCTTTTTATTGATAAAATGTTCGTTCGGTAGGCACTTTTCAGGTCAGAATGAAAGACAAATGCATGTGTATGTGTGTGCGTGCATGTTTGTTTTTTATATACTTATTTCTTGAATTTTGTTTGGATTCTATATCCCACTAATGTCTGTGTGTTTAAATGGGTCCTAATAGAGCTATGGTCAGATAGGTGTAACGTAAGACGTCTGTATAAGCATGTAGTCATGTTTAAACACACACACAAACTTACCAGACTCCATCCGAAACATAAACATACTACAGTGTAATCCGGATATAAGAGAGATTTTATCTGGTCCCAAATTAGAGCCTGTGTTAATGTATATAAAATAGACGAAACCCAGATATAAGAGAAACCCGGATATAAGAGACTTCTTCTCCGGCCCCGACAACTCTCTTATATCCAGGTTACACTGTAGTAGAAAATACAAACATAATAACCTCATCGACATGTATAAAATGATTAAAAATAATGGAAGCCCTAATAATAAAAAAGTAAAAGCCAACACTTAACAATATTAACTACAAACATGCCCACAATGTGGTAACTGTGTTTGGAAAATAAAAAATCTCTATAACATTAAAAACATACACATAACGTACACATTCAGTTAAAGTGAAAAGATAAAATCATCCTTGGTAATGGCTAAAAGTAGAGCTGAAAACACTTGGAATTATAGAACATTTCGGCAGTTTCTACACACGCTGTGTCCAAAAAAGAAAGCACTTGTTCAAACACAAGAAAAATTAAATAAAAAGCTTAACCGTTGTACCTTGTTGGTTGTTTTTAAGGAAACATGCATAAAATAAATAAATCCTAATGATCCAGATACTATGTATCTAGGTTTTACATCATAGGATCATCAGTCAGTTTGCCCTGATGATCCCATATGGTGAAACCTAGGTAGGTAGTATCTGGCTCATTAGGATTTATTTATCTTACTTTTGCTCTGCTCAGTGTACTGAGCACTCTTCATTTTAACTTATTACTTGCTGGTTTTTTTTTTCTTTGTTCCAGAGAGTTAAGGTAGTGGATGATATTTTTGTCCTGTTTGGAGGTTTTTTTCTCCCTCCCCACTGTGATGCCATTTTATTTGAAAATTGTGCTATTCAGGTTTTTTTCACCCACCGAGTTTAAATAGATGTACATTTTATATACATATATATATATATATATATATATATATATATAGGATATTACATTCAAACATGTAAAAAAAACATATGGACATATATATTACATATAAATGAAACTCAAAAATATGCCATCTGGATACTTCTATATTTGAATTACATTTAAACATGTAATATATATATATATATATATATATATATATATATATATATATATATATATACACACTTTTAATTGGATTTTATTTGTTCTGATTTTACATGGAGATATATATTTTTAATATATTTTCTGTTGATATGTTATTTTTATACATACAAATATTTAAGTAAATGGTCTGTTTATAGTAAACAATATTAACATTTACTGACCTGAATGTCTAAATTTTATAAAAAAAATTTAAATAGTAAATGTGTTAATACTGTTTATTATAAAGAGAGCATTTACTTAAATATTTGTATCTATAAAAATAACGTATAAACAGAAAATATATTAAAATAATTGTCTGACAGTACAGTGTAAGAGGCTCACCTGTGCAAACAAGATGATTACTTGTCATAAATGAATTTAATTTTCCCTTTTCTTGTGTACATTTGTTCAAATGTGAATCTTTACTTCATTCAGCAGAATGGGGGCATGGATTTGTTTAAAATATTTTGTATGCATATGTGTTTAAGTGTAATCTACATTTTTCTTTTTTACAGTTTGCACATGTGTTGTACATAAAAGATGCCATGAACAGGTCGTAACAAAATGTCCTGGATCGCGAGAAGCAGCCACTGAGGAGGTATGTTAAGCTTTCAACTGGTTATTGATTCAGCTTCAAGTTCAAAGCTTAATATTTTTTTTTTATACTTGTATGAATTTTATTTTATTTTACTTTTTTATTTTATTTTATACTTTTTTACTTTTCCTTTTTTTATATTTTTTTAAATTTTTTTTTTTTCTACTTTAAAAAAAATATACCTGCAATTTGGCTGCCGGGGGAACTTGAACCGTTGGTAACTAACATCCTTGCATGAATTTTATTTATTTTTTTATACTTTTATTTTAATTTTCAATTTTTATTTTTTTTTATGATTTTTTTTTTTTATTTATACATGCAATTCAGCTGCCAGAGGAACTTGAACCATTGATAGCTAACACTTGTGTTCAAAAATGATACGCGTGTCAAAAAGTGAATCTTTAACTCGGATGAAGAAATCAGAGAACAACATTACCTCCATCTGGTTTTCCCTGTTTCGTCTTGTTGCTATTGTAGGCTTCAGGGTAGGGTAGTGGTAGTTTTAATGCAGTTTTAGCAAGCTAGTCTTGTTGGGTATTGGTAGTAAGTTAGGTGATTTGCCTTGTGTCAAACTAGTGAAAGCTCTGTAAACATTTCAGAATTGTCGACATATGCTAATAGCATGCTGATACTCACTAATTTCATTCTGATACAAAACGTAGGGTACCCAGTAAGGATTGAATTTAATACGACTGTAACATGTTCTTTTATGTGCTATGTCTCTTCAGGGTGATGGCTCTTCACAACTTCCTATCCTTTGTAACTTTTAGTAATGTTGTCCTCTTATCATCACCACCTCTCACTGTTCTCTCATCTATTTAACATAAACTTGTCAGTTAATCTATGTTTCTCTCTAACTTGCCTTCTGTATGTCTTGTGAGTGTCAAATTTTCCAAGCCCTCTTTCGTCATTATGTATCTCAGAAATTTTGGTTCCCTTTTTCTGATTTTAAATGCAAATGTCCTTTTTGTTCCCAATTTCAATCAAAACTTCCTCGTTATTCACATGTTCAGTCCCTGGTATTCATAGCATCCTTTCACCTTAAGTCTCCTCTTCATCTGTGAGCAGATTTCTGCTGTACAGAGGGATTGATATTACACACTAATACAGCACTCTTTTCTTTGTTTCTAACAAAATTTTCCTTGATATTGGTTAAATTAAAATTAATTAAAATATTAGTTAAATTAAATTAAAACATTCATTAAATTAAATTAAAATTAATTAAAAATTGGTTAAGTTAAATTAAAATTAATTAAAATATTAAATTAAATTAAAACATTGATTAAATTAGAATTAAAATATTGGTGAAATTAAATAAAAACATTAATTAAATTAAACTTAATTGTTAATCTTTCCCTGGTTGAAATTGCCAAAGACTTAAGTCATTAAATATAGAGCAATATATTATTATTTAAAGGAATTAATTTTTTTCCAACACTGCATAAAAGCTTTCATGTTTCAATCGCCTGAAGATGTATAGTCATAGTATTGAAACCTGAAAGCTTTTGTGTAGCGATTTCAAACATTTTTTTTATTATAATCTCTTATAAGAAAATATATATATATATATATATATATATATATATATATATATATATATATATAAGGGAGAGGTTATAGTTGTACCATTGAGAGAAAAGTGTATGTTTTAAAGAGAAGAGAGATAGGTTTAAAAATGTACAGGTGTCATAAAAAGAAAAAAAAGCAAAGACCTCCTTCTTTCGCCTTTTCTCTGACCAGTTTGGGTGTTAACTATTTGCCCATGACTGGGACCCTAACAGGTGCTACCACCCCAGGTCAGGGTAGACCTGGGAACACCAGCAATTAAGAGGTGGTTCCACACTCCTCAAAACCTCCTGGTCAGAGGCCTTGCTGCTGGATGTAGTTTATCGTCATACCCAGGACACCAAATAAATCATGCAGTGTTTATTATTGAAAATGACAAAAAAGATTAGCCTCCCTACAGGCTGTACTGACCCATATAGAAAAACTTCTTTTGTCTGAAGACATTTTTGAGTCCTGTTAAATATTATTTGAACAGTGAACTGAATGTTAAATACAACTGTCTCTTCTTATTAAAATGTTTTGCACTCATGGTTTTAAAAAGTATGTTAACAACAAGAAAACAAAATGTTTATAAAAATAGGAACAAAGACCTCCTTCCTTTGTCCTTTCTCTGACCAATTCTAATTGCTTTATTACTCCTCAAGCATAAGAATTATTTCTCCAAGTCCAAGAAAAATTTGGATTATTACTACACACAAGAAACAATGGTTAAACATGGGAAAATTCCATGCTAAGGGAATAAATACTTAACACCAGGTGGATAATAGAAGAAATGTTTAGGGTACACAACCAGTACAATATGAAGTACGGTATAGTTATACACACAGGTCAATCTAGTAGTGATTGTCACTAATTGGAAGGTCGGATATGCTTGCTTCTTCTCACTCTCACCCTTCCCCCAGTCTTTCATAGACAGTTGACTTTATAGGTACTTATTACCTATAGTGTAATCATTCATGGGGGTGACTGGTTATTTCATTACATCAGAAAACATATGGAAAAATTAATTCCTTTAAATAATATGTGTAAGTAACCCCTCTTTGCCTGTTGAAGGTCGCAAGACCCAAAACGTGTGTAGCAAAAAAAATATGGAAAATAAAGTATAATATATGTTTTTTAAAAAAATCCACATTATAAGCAAAAACGTTTTCTGTTTCTCTCTTCTCTTTAAAATACATATATATGTAATTAAAACAAATATGAAATTTGTCATTTGACTGATTGATAGGAGCAATAGCGTATGCATGTGTGGGCAAACACACAATGAAAGAAGAAAGGCAAAAAGAAAAATCAACCTTACACCAATGAAAAGTGCATAAGTTTTTTTTCTTAATTCAATATAAAAGAAATAATCATCAACATCATCATCATCATCCCCTTGACTTTTGTAATTGTAGCGCGGATCTGAATGAGGAAGCCACACTAACTCTTGTTCACAATGGTCTATCAACAGCAGCCATCAGCACTTCTTGTATAGTCATACCTGTCCATTGTTTGACTTTGTCCAACCAGTTTTTGTGTTGGCGTACTCTCCTACATTCCTTTTCAATGGTGCCTTGTATTATGGTCTTGGACAGACTGTCATACCTGGTAATGTGTCCAAACCACACCATTTTTCTCCTTTTGACAGTAGTAAGAAGAGGTTCCCAATAGAAAATGCCAAGGAGTTTTCTCATGCATTTGTTCTCAAACACTTGGATTCTTCTCTCTGTATGTGCCAACAGTATCAATGTTTCATAAAACAGAAAATAAACAGTCAATTGCAGATATCACCTAGACAGAGTGATTGTTGGAGGCTTTGTCTACAAAACTCGATGCTGAGAATAACATCAATCAGTTAAGTCACAAATGTCATATTAGTATTAATCCTATGAATGCTCTATCTCTGATGTCAATCATTTTATTGCAAGGACTGCTTGCCTTAAATGACCTGTCTTTCAATTTTCTAATGAATGACAGCATTCTGACTTCACACTATCATATAATAATTAAGAAGAAAACTTTAAAGATTAATTTTGTTTATAATTTATTTTGTGAATATCTAAAGATTCATTTCTTCAGACCAAAATCTCTTAGGAAATGGAGACAATACACAGGACTGATATATTAGATTGACAGGGGGAAGGGAAAGCGAGAAAAGGGAGGGGAAGAAGAAAAGTTATAGATGGTCAGGTTCTTTTAACAAAGAAGAGATGAATATATATTCACAAAATAAATTATAACTGAAATGAATCTTTAAGGGTTTCTTCTTTATTATTATTATTATGCTCTGTAGTCTACATTGAGCTCTCCCTGGATTAATATCCACCTTGGAATTATCCCTACCAGTCACAAATTGGTTATACATACATACATACATACATATATATATATATATATATATATATATATATATATATTATAATATATATATTAGTCATTATATATATATATATATATATATATATATATATTATAATAGATAATATTAGTGGTCAATATATATATATATATATATATATATATTATAATAGATAATATTAGTAGTCAATATATATATATATATATATTCCCAAGAGGATAGAATCCAGGTAGGACTCAATGTCCAGGACAGAGTAAGAATATAATATAAAAGGCTCAAACACTAATATTCCATGGTTATAATTTGGAATCTTAATCATGATCTAATTCATCAGACCTACAAATTCAAAAAGAAATCAGAAAATATAAACTCCAGGTATAAAAAATAAAATTTTAGTGAGAGTGTATGTGGGGAGTATATTAAACAAGAGTGAGAGGGAAATGTATATAAAGCTCTAGAGAGAAATTAGCGAAGAAAAGAAGAACAGGAAGGTCTAAAGTTGAGATGGCTGGTCAGGATTGATTGCATTAGAAATGCTTCTTTGGATTTTATCAGGAATTGTAAGTTGTACAATGGGAGCACCAGACCAGATATAGCAGGAGTATTCAATGCACAGAGGAATGGTAGATTTATAAATGTTCAAGACAGATTCTGAAGAGAAGAATTGTCTGGCACAACACGTTGAATCAACATTCCTTACAAGAGATGTAGCAATTGATTCAATATAGTCTCTCCACTTCATGTCAGTAAAAGACATGAGCCCAGAAAGGCATAAAGTGTTGCTTTCTTGAAGGTAAGCATCAGCCATGCTGGATGAAGGAAGAAAATATTCTCTGTAGTGAATAAATGAAAGCAGTTTTGTTTCTGAAGGTATGTGATAAAGATTAACTTGAGACTGGAACAGGTTGTAGTTGTAGGGGAAGCATCCACTTGGGAGCTGATTCCACAAAGTAGCAATTTGTAGAAAGAAGCAGGTTGAGTGGAACTTACTCCTCACTAATGGAATACAAAAGGAATGAGTGTGGTTTGCTACAGTATACATGTCATGATAGGGTCCAGTCGTGAATTTTTACAACTAGTTGAACTAAGAAATGTAGAGCGTCTGAATATTTTCCATGGAAATAGTGATAGAGTAGCAAAAGGCTTGCAATGTTTGCTCTGTGGGAAAGGGGTTATAGAGTGGAAAATAATTCATCACCTGCAAGGCCTGATAGATGCTGTTGAACTGTATCAGGACTGAAAAGTGAAGACTGTGTAGCTTCAGCTCAGAGATAACAGCAGTAACCCATTTTTGGCCAGATCTGGCTCTTGTAAAAGTAGAAGGGTTATGGCCATATCACTTTGAAACACCAGTTCTTGTATGATCACCGAAGTTAAGCAACATCAAGCCTAGATGGGTAACCACTTGGGAATGCCAGATGCTGTAAGCTTGGATGTGTGGGTGGTGTAATGGGTAATGACTTGGAATTGGAAATCGGAGAGCTTAGTTCCAATACCATTCAAGATCATTATATTATGTACAAATACCTTTGGGAAGGTATGAATCTATTTCTTCTCCCCCCAGCTATCAGTTAGTTAGTAAGACTTGTATCACTAAATCATTATTGCCAAAAAAACTTTTACAATATAGAATTATTTTATGGCTTTAAATAACCTGTAAAAGGTTGATGAACCGCAAAGAAAATGTCAGTCAATCAATTTTAAAGGTGGAAGATAAGTAGAGAAGTTGGGTACTTACTGGAGTGGTACAGTGAACCAATCATTTTCCCAGCATCTTTAGCAATTGACCATATGTGCAAGTTTGACTTGAGGCTTGAGATGCGCTTAAGTCCAATAAATGCTGAAGATGAGAGCCTCCTTGAAACAATAAGTTTTCATTGCAACTTGGCTGTTGTCTCTATCAGGTCATCCCATAAGTTCTGTCTGAATTTTAACATATTGTTAAAATGAATGAAATTTAAAGAGTATTTTATAATGTCTAATGGAGCTGAACATTATTTTTATGTTTAGATGCATTTAAACTGATCAAATTTTATTTCAGAGGACAATAAAATTAAATTTTGTTTGATTAAAACCCTGCTAACACGGAAGTACCCAAGAATCATTTGAGGCACATAATGCTTTATGAGTTCAAGAAAGGAAACTCAGCAGCCGAAGCGGCTAGAAACATTCACTCAGTTTATGGAGAAGAATGTGTGAATGAAAGAACTTGCAGAAGATGGTTTGCAAAATTCAGAGGTGGAGATTTCACCCTTGAAGATGAAGATCGAACCGGATGTCCAGTTGAGTTTGATTAAAAGTTTCTTGAAGCAGCCCTTGAAGAAAATCCTGCTTTATCAGTTGAGGAATTGGCAGTGGTTCTCAGTTCAAACCATACAACTGTTCATCGTCATCTTCAACAACTTGGAAAAGTTCCTAAACTTGGAAAATGAATTGTCTGAAAACAACCTCAAATCCAGAGTTGACATATGCTCTTCTCTCCATTCTCGCCAACTTGTTTCACCTTTTTTGGATAGACTTGTGACTGGCGACGAAAAATGGATCTTTTATTGAAATGTTAAGTGTTGTAGACAGTGGCTTGGTAAAGGGGAAGGACCCTAGCCACAGCCGAGAAGGGAACTTCATGAGCAAAAGGTTCTTCTTTCAATCTGGTGGGATCGCCAAGGAATAATCCACTTTGAATTCTTACCACCTAATGCAACAATTAATGCTCAAATATACTGTCAGCAATTAGAGCATTTGAACCAAGCTTTGACGGGAAAAAAGACCTGCTCTAGTGAATTGAAAAGAGGTGATGTTTCATCAGGACAATGTGCGACCACACACAGCAAGAATCACGTCACAAAAGATCGAAGAACTTGGTTGGGAGAAAATTCCTCATCCACCTTATTCTCCTGATCTTGCTCCTTCAGACTACCATTTGTTTCGTAGCTTACAGAATCAATTGGAAGAAACAGCTTTTGTAACACAGGTAGAGGTTAAAACTGACATTTGTGAGTTCTTCGAATCGAAGCCAAAATAATTTTACAGTAATGGAATTAGTAAGCTTGTTAATAGATGGAAGGAAGTCATAGATAATCAGGGAAAATACATTGTTGATTGAATCTGTAATTAAATGTAACATTTGGTCACTTGTTTTCTTTATTCAAAACTCAGACAGAACTTATGGGATGACCTGATAGATATGGATAGCAGAACAAGAACAGTCAATCCTGTAGATTAAATAAAGGGTTCCATTCGAAACTCTTCTGAATATGTTCTTGGTGGTTAGCTTAGTGATACTAAGTTGTTGAGTTCTTTCTTCTTGTAGAATTTGCTTCAGATGCCAAGAACCTGCATTACTTAATATTTTAATTTTGAAAATGACCATTATCATTCCAAGAGTTTCTCAAACATCTGAATTGATTCATGTTGCTATTTGTATTGTTTCTGACCCATTCCACAGCCTTCTTCAGGTATACGATCTGTATGGTATGAAACTTCTTTTATCTTTTTCCAGTAATGCGAAAGTCCTCAAATTATCCAGCATACTGATGCAAATACTGTATATTTCTGGCTTACAAGATGCACATTTTTTCCTAAAAAATACCCTGAAAAATATGTATGCGTCTTCCGAGATGAATGTAAGGCAACACCCAGGCTAAAAGCTTGGACAGTCACCTAATTGGCTTGACTGATATGGACGTAGATTTGTATGTTGAGCTATTACACTATAATGTTAGCTATCGATCTAATTCAGCCTTTTATATGATGTAACCTCAGTACTTAGCTGTTACAAGTGATTCCAAGACTATAAACCTTCCTGGAGCTGAGCCACAAGCTTAAACATACTCTGTTTACTAGCAGCGGCGGGAGCCTTTCTGCTCTTGACTAGTATGTCATTGCCATAGAAACAAAATTAGACGAGTGATTAATGTAAACAATACGTGACACC
Organism: Acanthosepion pharaonis; assembly: GCA_903632075.3. Classification (NCBI taxonomy): domain Eukaryota; kingdom Metazoa; phylum Mollusca; class Cephalopoda; order Sepiida; family Sepiidae; genus Acanthosepion; species Acanthosepion pharaonis. The sequence continues at coordinate 291,531 of CAHIKZ030001662.1, read as the reverse complement.
AGTATGTGAGGGACGTATGGTGAATGTGTTGTTGTATGAGAATTTTTTTTTTTTTTTTTTTTATCTTAGAAATTTTTTTCCAATATTAGGGTGCATATTCCAAGCCGGAAAATACAGTAATTCAAAATTAAAATTATAATTTTCTGCATTATTTTTGGTACTGTCAAATATAATGAAATTACTTTTACTTATTTTTTGTGGGGGTCTGGGAACACTCTTTTTTTCCCCTTCAAGTAATGGTAATTTCTTTTTGTTTTACACCATTTGTCTTAAGTGAAGTTTTGTTTACAGGGCAGAAAACCTGTACTAAACTTTGTCTTGACATGTTTAGTGTTTTATTTATGTGGATTTATTTTTTTTTGTTGTCATTTCTAGATGTTTACATGTGTTCCTTTCTTTAAGTCCCTCCAGGTCAGTGGTGCCAGGTTCAATATCAATGTACCGCATCGGTTTATGGTACACAACTACAAGAGACCAACGTTCTGTGACCACTGCGGTTCTCTACTCTATGGAATCTTCAAACAAGGATTACAGTGTGCAGGTAAGAAACTCTTCTTTTACTGTGAGAGAGAGAGCACCCCTGCCCCCAGCTCTGCTTCCAATCTTTCTCACCTCCCTCAAACTCCGCAAGACAAAATCATCTGTAGCTTCACTGCAAAGTCAACAAATCCTCTAACTGAAAAACAAGGATCAGAGCTTCTCTCTTCTTGTTCTTGTAATGGCATACACCCAAGGTGGGTTGAGCCGGCTCCAATATTGGAGTTTCATGGGAATTTGGAATTCACAAGCGGTCCCCAACCCGCATGTATAGCACATGAGATTTGATTATAGTGGTGAAGGTTTCGTGCAGGACCATCCACACTTTTTGAAGGGCGAATACAGAGACCTGGTGCACTACGTGCCACAAGGACCCCCCTAAACGACCCTCCATTAAAAAATTGAATTCAGAGTTGTCCTTCTCCTAGACCAGTTGCCATCCAAGGCTATAGAACCCATTCTGTCCTGCTATTTACCCTTAGCTGGAGGGAGAAGAAGAGAATTCACACCTTTCCCAAGGGTATTAGCATGTAAGTAAATGTAATGGATTCGGATGGAATTTGAACTCTGCTCTTCAATTCCTCAATCCAAGCTGCTATCCATTACTCCACTGTGCCTCCTCATATCAGAGCTTCTCCATGACTTTTATTTTGTTTTTTAAATCCTACCCTATATTCAGATGATACGTTGATAGGTTTTTAATGTAGTGGGTCCTCAGGACCAACAGGTGAGAATTTGGGTGCATCTCTTGGAAATTCAATTGGTTCCAACTAAAGTCTCTTAAAAAAGTTTGTGTTAAACGCAGAGCTACAGACTAATTTTTTTTTTTTTTTCATTTTGTTTTTACCATTTTCCCTAAAAACAATTTTAATTATCCTAAACCACCTAAATTGACAGAACAATTTTTTTTAATAAAATTAAGAAAAGTTTTTACACTTTGTCACAGTTCAAATAAGAAACTATATTTTTTTGAGTATTATGACAGAACAAAAGTTGTTTTCTTTTTTTTCAATTGAATCAATAAATTTGATATAAAAACAGTATTTAAAGTAATAGTGGGCAAACTTCAATGAGTTCAGGTGTGTCAAATAAATTACCCTTAAAACAAGAAAGTTTCTGGTAAGTGGACATTGATGTCTGTTTCATGCTACCTATTGTCCAATGAAAGAAGGAAAGAGTAAGTGAAAAAAGAAAGAAGGAAAGAGTAAGTGAAAAAAGAAAGAAGGAAAGAGTAAGTGAAAAAAGAAAGAAAGAAAGAAAAGTGAAAATGAAAATGAAAGAAAGGAAAAGAAGTAAAAAAAAGGAAAAGGAAAGAGATAATGAAAAATGAAAGAAGGAAAGAGTAAGTGAAAAATGAAAGAAGGAAAGAGTAAGTGAAAAATGAAAGAAGGAAAGAGTAAGTGAAAAATGAAAGAAGGAAAGAGTAAGTGAAAAAAGAAAGAAGGAAAGATTAAGTGAAAAGTATAACATCAAATAAATCATGCTTTGGTTTGGTTTGTTTTATGGCATATCAACCACAATGGGTTATTTAATGCCGACAAAATTTCCTTTTTTTTTTTTTTTTTTCAAAAATGTATAGCTAGTAATATTTAAAAAAAAAAAACGCATAGTTTGTTTTGTTTTGTGGCATATTAACCTCAATGGGTTATTTAATGCTGACAAGATATTTCTTTCTGGTAATATTTTCTTTTTCCAAATATTCTAATACTAATTTTTTAAAGTATTTCTGGTATTAAAATCTATTTTTACACTTTTATAGTGTTTTGAGTCAGGTTGTGGGGTCAACTATTTGCCCATAACAGGTGCTACCACCCCAGGTCAGGGTGGACCTGGGAACACCAGCAATTAAGAGGTGGTTCCACGCTCCTCAAAACCTCCTGATCAGAGGCCTTGTAGTTGGACGTAGTTTATCGTCTTACCCAGGATGTGGATGCAGTTTATCGTCATACCCAGGATGCTTACACAAGTTTGGGTGTTAACTATTTGCCCATGACTTAGACCCTAACAGGTGATACCACCCCAGGTCAGGGTAGACCTGGGAACACCAGCAATTAAGAGGTGGTTCTACGCTTCTTCAAAACCTCCTGATCAGAGGCCTTGCTGCTGGATGTAGTTTATCATCTTACCCAGGACATGGATGTAGTTTATCATCGTACCCAGGACACCAAATAAATCATGCAGTGTTTATTATTGAAAATGACAAAAAAAGATTGGCCTCCCTACAGGCTGTACTGACCCATGTAGAAAAACTTCTTTTGTCTGAAGACATTTTTGAGTCCTGTTAAATATTATTTGAACAGTGAACTGAATGTTAAATACAACTGTCTCTTCTTATTAAAATGTTTTGCACTCATGGTTTTAAAAAGTATGTTAACAACAAGAAAACAAAATGTTTATAAAAATAGGAACAAAGACTTCCTTTCTTCGTCCTTTCTCTGACCAATTGTAATTGCTTTATTACTCCTTAAGCATAAGAATATTTTCTCCACAAGTCCAAGAAAAAATTGGATTATTACTACACACAAAAGACCATGGTTAAACATGGGAAAATATATGGAAAAAAATGAATTCCTTTATGTACTAATTACCATCAATATCTAGTTCATTTGGCAAATGATTCAGAAATAAATATATTAGTTACATTTTAAAATAAACTAATGTTGTTTACTTAATATCAACCAACAATAAATTCCTTTTATTAAGTTATAACTGTTAGTGTTGGTTTTGTGCAAGGTATCATTTTTTTTCATGTGTCCCTGAGATATGCTCTTTAGAATATTTATGGGTCAGGGATTCAGCACATGCATCTGCAAAGGGTTGACAAACCATAAAAAACAAATCAATCTATCTTTGATAGTTATACTTATTCTTGCCTCTCTTGACATCTTTTCAAACGGCCAGTTGTTGTAGTCACCTGCAATTTTCTCTCAATTATCTAGAACAATCTCTGATCATATTTTCAGATATCCCTAAAGCACAATGTAAAAGGGCCTACTGAGTTTGTGCCCTTTTTCTAGCTTGACATATTTACCGTATATACTTGTGTAATACGTGATCTCACGTATCATGCAACCCCTAAATTTTCACTTATAAAAAATGATTTTATCATGCATCTCATGTATCATATGAGTTCCTTTTTTTGAGAGACCAAATTACAACAGACTAATCTCTTTTCCTTTATCTCTTTATCCCATCTTTTAGTTAAATAAGTTCAAAAAGTCAAAGAGAATGATAAAAGTACCTTTAGTAACGCTATACTAATTGCGTAAACATGTACAGCCATAAACAACCGAACAAGAAACAGTTAAACATCTTACAAATGTAAACAATGGAAAAGATGCATATTCGTGATGTTTGTATTTTATAATACGATATTAATATGTGAATATTACATGCATTATTATTGGATACAGTTGAGTAAAACATCAGTTTTATCAAAATCATGTTTATTTTAAATACTGATGTTCATTTTGACTACAGTAAATGGATATATAGTTTGGTCAGTGGTCAGCAGTACATATGCTAATTTTATATCTCATGTATGATGTGACCCTCTTAAAATTAGCTTCAAAATTAGGTCTTCAAAAGTCGCATGATATGCATGTATATATGGTATTATCTTTAAATTTGTATATAGCAAAAAAAGAAAAAGCATTACAGACAAAAAGTTTGGGAGCCTCCTGCATTTCTTTCTGCATTTCTTTAAAAAAAAAATACACCTTAACTCTGCCAATTATTTTTGGGAAAAAAAGCTTCATTTTCAGATGAATTTTTTATGTTTTTAATATTATAACTAAGAAACTGAAGCACATTAAAGTATCCGAGCAGTGGCTAACACCTTCACCAGTTCGTATAAGTTGACAATTGGACTTATTTCAAGATTAGAAGAGCATAAAAAGAATCAAGTTCAATGTATAAACATCTCTGTAGATGGTTTTTGAATGTTATGTTTTGAACGTATTTATTTGTCAGTGTCTGAAAAGAAAACACTTTCAGTAAAAATGTATATATACGTCTACACCGTGGAAGGGATTAAATGAGATATTTTTTGTATTTTTTTTTTTTTTTAAAGTAAAAGGTTCGCTTCCAATAACTGCAGTGAATTTGGTTTTATTTTTCAGTCTTTCTTCTGGTTCCTCTTACTATCAAAAAGTTCAAATTTGGATTTGTCTTTATGGTGGTTTTATTGTCATATTACAAGCAGCGATGAACATACACACACAGTAGAGCCCATTTTGTGTCAGCGTACTTGCAGTACTCATCTCTTCATCCATTTTTGTTTGCTTTAACATGGCAATAAAAGCAAAAAGACAAAAATGTGAGAAGGGGTTTTATATTATAAGATATGCACATGGGTGTCTGGCACAAGGCCACAGTTAAGAAAAGTAGTTTTCAAGCTGATCATAAACTGATTGTTTTTGGCAGAGAGCGCCCAGTGAAGATCATTAGTAATAATCAAGACCAGCTTGTTAATCATTACACTGGGTGTGTGTGTGTGTATGCATTTATTAGCATATATAAAATGTTATATGACCAATGGAGAAGCTTGGTGTGGGGTGGGGGAGCTGTATGAACAGAGCAGGTTATATTGACAAATATTTGTTCGATAAAATAAATTTCCTTATTTTTTTGATTGAACATTGAACTTGCTCATCTGTGAAACTCACTGTGATCAAACATTCTAAAGCACAAAACACCTCAGATCAGATGGTAGGGAACTCGGGTTCAAAACCTACCATCAGAAAGCACTTTTTTTTTTTTTATTAAGTTCCTTGAATGTACAGGTATAGATGTATCTGTGTATACATGCCTGTTTATATATATATATATATATATATATATATATATATAATAAAAAGGCTTAAACATTAACATTCCATGGTCATAATTTATTCCATTGGAATCGTAAATATTTATATCCTTACTCTGTCCTGGACATTGAGTTCTACCTGGATTCTATCCTCTTGGAATTATTTTTTTATACAAATATATGTGTATGTATGTATGTATGTATGTATGTATATATATATTTATATATTTTGCATATGTATGTGTATATTTACCACTAATATATATATATATATATATATATATATATATATATATATATATATTCTGTTATGCATTAAATGGCAGTTGGGGAAAAACGTTCTTGAAAGTATAATTTAATTCCAATTGTCATTTAATGTATCAGGATTATTTACCAAAATTCTTAACATATTTGTGTGTGTGTGTATATGTCTGCATGTTGTGTATATGTTTTATATATATATATATATATATATATATATATATATTCACACACAGAAATGAGATGTGTAAGTAGTAACAAGTAATTTATTTAATTAAGCAGTGTATATTGTAATATACACTTTTTCTCCACCCCTTGTGAGTAGGACCTTTTGTGACATTATTATTGCAAGTAAAAATATCCAGGGGGATAAAAATCAAAGGAGATAGTGAAAACTAGGTATTAAGGTTACTATTATTATTATGGTTTACTTCCCCCACCCTCCCAAAAAAAACTTTAGCCTACAACTTGTTTGTGTTTCTCATAACAGCAAATGTGTATGAATATACAAAGTATGCATACACATGCGTATGTGTGTATTCACATGTCTACATCTCTATAAAAAATGTATACATTGTGCTTCTGCTCAAGTGTGCGTCTGTCTGTGAGAGAGTCTGTCTGTCTGTCTGTCTGTCTGTCTGTCTGTGCCTGCCTAGACTTCAGTAATCTTAGACTCTGAAAGACATTATCTCTTGTCTGCATTTTTTTTTTCTTCTTAAGCGTCTTTTATTTTCCTCTCTTCAATTGTAGACTCGGTTACCAAACCACTGTTGATTCTTTTGGCTCTGTCAGGCAGTTCTCACTCAATTCCTGCTTTCTCTCTCTCTCTCTCTCTCTGCACACCCCACTTTTTCATTTTCATTTTGTCTTTGTCTGTCATTCTTTTTCACCAACTATTTTTCCCTAGTTTCTTGCTTCTGACTCCAGCTTCCTTCCTTTTCACCTTCCCCCATCCTCCGCCACTCTCTCATTCACAATCATTAAACTTCTCTTTCCTCTTTTCAGTCCTATTATCCTTCCTCTCACACTTTCACTACCACTGCCACTCATCCTCCATTTTTTTTTTTTTTTTTTCCACCTGCCTCCATCCATTTCTTCTCTCCTGCTGCTTCCATTTTTGTCCTCCTCTTCCTTTCTCTCTTACTCTCTACACTCCTCCTGCTTGTAATTCTCTACCTCCCACTCTTATTTCCAGATCTTTCTCTCCTCCTCTCTTTTTTGGTCTTGTGCAGCTGTCCTGTTATTTCTGCAAAGACAGCTGCAGTTATCTGCTCTTGCAAGCAGATTTCTTCATAGGGTTGGGCAGATGCTTCCTCACAATCAGGGGCACGTAACTGCAAGGATGCCAGGGAAACCTCAGCCTGGATGCAGCAACGGGCAATGACGTCACAGACAATAAGATGGCATGTCCCATTTTTGGTTTCACCAGCAGGGGTGACAGGGTGTTGCTAAGAGCAAGTGGCTGCTACTGCTGTTGCTTTAAGTGGCAAGCAGCAGCAGTAGCAGCAGCACTAAAGGAGGCGGTGGTAGTAGAAGCAGCAGAGTTAGGAAGAAAACACAGGGAAAGGAGGCACCATTTGGAAGGTTTCGGGTGGGGCAAGGGGGATCACCTCTAAAAAATTTTTTGTTCTTTTTCTTTTTTTACTTATTTTTTTGTTCTTTTCAGTTTTTTGTTTTTTAATTTATTTTGACATTATCTGTTCACTTTCTATTTAAAGAAATAACAATCTTAATGATTTTAGATTGCAGTAACTTCAATAATTATTATCAATAATATTAATGATGATGGATTTAATCTCAATTTTTAAATCATTTATTACCATAAAAATAATAGAATAATAGTAATTTGCTATTTTTGGGGGTTGGACATAGGGAATGGGGAGAGTCACAATGCACTTTACCCTCTGGTCACTTCGATATACCATCTTCTATGGTGTGCAGATGCAGGATATATGTTTGATTTCAGATTGCATTAAAACATTTCTGCACATCTTAGAAAAGAAATATAGTAAAAGATATATATATATTTGATAGATAAAAAAATATCTATACTTGATAGATAACAAAATATCTATATTTGACACATAAAAAATATGTATGTATTTGATAGATTATATATATATATATATATATGATACTTTTATATATATATATATATATATATATATATATATGATACTTTATATATATATATATATATATATATATATATATATAAAATGTCTTAAAAATAATTGTCAGACTTTGTCCATTTCATAAAGTGTGTGTATATATATATATATATATATATATATTTATATATATATAAATATATATATATATTTTATATATATATATATATATATATATATATATATATATATATATATGCAATTTTCATGTATATATTTTTCCACGGTACTTATTGGAAATGACTAATATACGAAAAACCATAAATAAATCCAAAATTTGAAAATTAATCAATTTGTCTGACGATCACAAAGGGCCTGAAACCCAGGGTCACAAACTCACATAACTGTATTTGATAAAAAACAGTGTAAATAATTCCTTATTAAAAAAAATCAGACAGTATTTAAGATGTAAAATTAAAATGCAAAGAATCTGCAATAATATTGGTCCTGACCTGGCAGCTCGACTTTAGTCACTTTCCCATTGCTGCAACATAGCTTCCTCGTGCCTTTTCTATAAATCCTTTCATGGTAATTGTTCTGATGAGCTTTCCACTATGGTGCCTAGACTTTATGAATTTAAGCGCAGTATTAGATTGGCAACAAGGTCTCGTTAATTTACAGTTGAATTGTTTAGATGTTACCATAAGTTCTATGGTTTTTCTTACACTTCTCACTTGTGGGACTCTTGTTTTTCTGTCAACTTTGATCTTCAAAAATTTAAATGCAATGTCAATCGTTATCTACTGTCTTCCTGATTACTCTTCTATTGTTCTCACTCAATTTTCACTTGTGGAACTCTTTTCCAGCTTCTTGCTTTCCTCTCAACTTTGATCTTCAAAAATTGAAATGCAATGTCAATCATTATCTACTGTCTTCCTGATTACTCTTCTATTGTTCTCGCTCAATTTTCACTTGTGGAACTCTCTTCTGGCTTCTTGCTTTCCACTCGACTTTGATCTTCAAAAATTGAAATGCAATGTCAATCATTATCTACTGTCTTCCTGATTACTCTTCTATTGTTCTCACCCAATTTTCACTTGTGGAACTCTTTTCCAGCTTCTTGCTTTCCTCTCAACTTTGATCTTCAAAAATTGAAATGCAATGTCAATCATTATCTACTGTCTTCCTGATTACTCTTCTATTGTTCTCACTCAATTTTCAGTTGTGGAACTCTCTTCCGGCTTCTTCCTTTCCTGTCAATTTTGATCTTCAAAAATTTAAATGCAATGTCAATCGTTATCTACTGTCTTCCTGATTACTCATCTATTGTTCTCACTCAATTTTCAGTTGTGGAACTCTTTTCCAGCTTCTTGCTTTCCTCTCAACTTTGATCTTCAAAAATTGAAATGCAATGTCAATCATTATCTACTGTCTTCCTGATTACTCTTCTATTGTTCTCCCTCAATTTTCAAAAAGTGGAACTCTCATCCGGCTTCTTGCTTTCCTCTCAACTTTGATCTTCAAAATTGAAATGCAATGTCAATCATTATCTACTGTCTTCCTGATTACTCTTCTATTGTTCTCACTCAATTTTCACTTGTGGAACTCTTTTCCAGCTTCTTGCTTTCCTCTCAACTTTGATCTTCAAAAATTGAAATGCAATGTCAATCATTATCTACTGTCTTCCTGATTACTCTTCTATTGTTCTCACCCAATTTTCACTTGTGGAACTCTTTTCCAGCTTCTTGCTTTCCTCTCAACTTTGATCTTCAAAAATTGAAATGCAATGTCAATCATTATCTACTGTCTTCCTGATTACTCTTCTATTGTTCTCGCTCAATTTTCGCTTGTGGAACTCTCATCCGGCTTCTTGCTTTCCTCTCAACTTTGATCTTCAAAAATTGAAATGCAATGTCAATCATTATCTACTGTCTTCCTGATTACTCTTCTATTGTTCTCACTCAATTTTCAGTTGTGGAACTCTCTTCCGGCTTCTTGCTTTCCTGTCAATTTTGATCTTCAAAAATTTAAATGCAATGTCAATCGTTATCTACTGTCTTCCTGATTACTCATCTATTGTTCTCACTCAATTTTCAGTTGTGGAACTCTCTTCCGGCTTCTTGCTTTCCTCTCAATTTTGATCTTCAAAAATTTAAATGCAATGTCAATCGTTATCTACTGTCTTCCTGATTACTCATCTATTGTTCTCACTCAATTTTCGCGTGTGGAACTCTCTTCTGGCTTCTTGCTTACCAATCAAACTGGATCTTGAGAAATTTCAATGCAATGTTAATTGTTATGTACTGTCTTCTTAACTCCTGTTCTTTTACTTTTCTCACTCCTTAATAGTGTTTTTTTTTTTTTGTTTTCATATTCTGTAACACCCAGTATCCCCTTGCATCTTAGTGGCTTTATTGCCTTACTTGGGGTGAAATGATTAAAAAACAGTATATATAAAAAGATTTTTTTTTAATTTTTTGCAGCGTGCAAACTTAATGCACACAAACGATGTCAGAAAAATGTCCCCAACAATTGTGGCATCAACACCAGGGACATGGCACAGATTTTATCACAGATGGGCATCTCTGGGGATAAGCTGAACAAAACCAGAAAGGTTGGTATCTCTTGAATACAGTTTTCTTTTCTTTTTCTTTTTTTTTCTCCTTTTTTCTTTTCTTTCTTTCTCTTCTTTCTTTTCTCTTCTTTCTTTTCTCTTTCTTTTCTCTTCTTTCTTTTCTCTTCTTTCTTTTCTCTTTCTTTTCTCTTCTTTCTTTTCTCTTTCTTTTCTCTTTTTTCTTTTCTCTTTTTTTTCTCTTCTTTCTTTTCTCTTTCTTTTCTCTTCTTTCTTTTCTCTTTCTTTTTTTCTTTTCTTTTTTTTTTTTCTTTTTTTTTTTTCTTTTTCTTTTTTTTTCTTTTTTTTTTTCTCTTTTTCTTTTTTCTTTCTTTTCTTTTTCTTTTCTCTTCTTTTTTTTCTTTTTTTCTTTTCTTTTTTTCTTTTTTTTTTCTTTTCTTTTTTTCTTTTCTTTTTCTTTTCTCTTTTTCTTTTCTTTTTTTTTTTTTTTTCTTTTTTTTTTTTTTTTTTTTTTTTTTCTCTTTCTTTTCTCTTTTTTTTTTTTTTTTCTTTTCTCTTTTTCTTTTCTTTTCTTTTCTCTTTTTTTCTTTTCTCTTTTTTTCTCTTCTTTCTTTTCTCTTTTTTTTCTTTTTTCTTTTTTCTTTCTTTTCTTTTCTTTTTTTTTTTCTTTTTTTCTCTTCTTTTTTTTCTTTTTTTTTTTTCTTTTCTTTTTCTTTTTTTTTTTTTCTTTTTTTTTTCTCTTTCTTTTCTCTTTTTTCTTTTCTCTTTCTTTTCTCTTCTTTCTTTTCTCTTTCTTTTCTCTTCTTTCTTTTCTCTTCTTTCTTTTCTCTTTCTTTTCTCTTTTTCTTTTTTTCTTTTTTTTCTCTTTTTTCTTTTCTTTTTTTTTTTTTTTTCTTTCTTTTCTCTTCTTTTCTTTTCTTTTTATTTCTTTTTCTTTTCTTTTTTTTTTTTTCTTTTTTCTCTTCTTTTTTTTTCTTTAGTCTTTTTTTTTCTTTTCTTTTCTTTCTTTCTTTTCTTTTCTTTTTTTCTCTTTCTTTTATCTTTTTTTTTTTTTTTTTTTTTTTAATCCAGTAAATTCTTTTTAATTTTGGACCCTTTCTTGAAAAAAGTTCCGATTATATTAATTTCATTGATGTTAATCTAATCTGAGATAATCCAATATCAATGTACCTTGTTGGCAAATCCGATATAATTTCAGCTTCATCCCCTGCAGAGTGCACCTTCCCAACTAAATGCTTACAGACTCAAATATAAACAATGAATATTTACCTATTTGCAAACCAAGTAAAGGCTGACAGACACAAAAATGAATGACCAATATTTACCTATTTCCAAACAAGCAAATGTTTACAATAATCAAATATATGTTGCAAACACACATCAGTATAGATGCAAAAAAGGCCCCAGACCGCATGTGGACATGTCTGTCAACACCTGTTACACCCGTTTTTTTCTGTTAGCAGAACAGCTTGGCATGTCTAGATACAGGCCTCTCTGTAACTGGTCAAAATCTGGTCTTTGCAAGATGTCCCCTGCCATAAAAGCAACAGGAAAACCAGCAGTCAGCAAGATATGGTGTCTTGTGAAGTTGTTCCCATGAGCATTTTGTTCCTAAAGTTGTTGTGGTTTCTGAGGCAGTATTATCACATCTCTTTCCCCCTCTCTGCATATTATGGGCAAATATGAGCAAATATTTGCCTCTCCCAAAACAAGTAAATGTTTATTGGCTCAAATATAAACAGCCAAGATTAAACTATTCCTAAACAAGTAGATATTTATTGGCCCAAATATAAGCAAATATTTGCCTATCCCAAAACAAGCAAATGCTTTCAAACTGCTAAGTGTTTAGCAACTAAAATGTAGCTGACCTCTTCCAAAACCAAGTAACGGTTTACAGACCCAAATATAAGTGACCTGCAGAGGAGCATACAACCAATCAGCAACCAAGATAATGCTTACAGACTCAAATAGAAACAACCAATATTTACTTATTCCCCATTCCACAAAAGTAATCCTGCCAATACAAAAGGCTATTATCTCTCTTTAAGATAATGTCACATGGGTCACATGATGACTGCTTAATGAGATAACTTCATAGAATCATAAAAGTGGCTAGTCAGTTAACTGCTTGGTGTCAAGACGCATGAGTTGCCACATGGTGCAGCTTACAAGCCCGTGGTGCTGTTTTCCTATGGAAATATATTTTCATCAGATATAGGAACTATCTCCAGTTTGTGGTCCTCAATTTGGGAAGAACTCATAACTCGCCATTTCCTTGTTTGAGAGGAATATGACCTCGCTAAATAAATCTGGCCCACTCAAATGTGGAATCCTAAATATGGCTTCTCCAGAAACACAGATTATCTGGCAGCTCCAATTCCCATTGGAAATTATTATAAGTAAGACCCTATCTTTTCATTCTTTTTTCACTTCTTGTTGTGTAGACATGTGTTATAATTTCTCTGTGTTAGACACATGTAAATATGTATATATTTTTGTGTATGACTTAGTGGCATAAAACTCTTTGAGAACAATGCATGTTTGTCATTCTTTCTCTTTCAGCTATTTCATTCTACCTGTGAAATAAGGTGTTATTATATCATGGATATGATAATGCCCATAATGGGAGAAATACAAATGGGAGAATATTCCTTTCTTTCATAGCTCACCCATTATTTGGTGACAATGATTTTTTGTAAATAACCATTTATTATTATTACTTTATACATATATAATAACACAAAAAGCTGCTCGATCCTTCAATTGGCATTTAAGCTAGCTGCTGTGGAGGGCCTTCATCACAATAGATAGTGAGGAGTAGATGTGATAGGCAACAATAAACTACAGAACAACTCAAAATTGATTGCTGCATTTAAGTATTGCATTAATATTTAAGCTTACCTTTTAAAAGTTCAATGATAATTTTTTGCCGCCATAAATTTAAAAATTTTTGATGTACTAAAGGTCCTTGCTTTCCATACAAACAATTATTTTTATTACATGGATCACTTTTGTTTTATTTCACAATTAATTTTGATTATTCCCAAATTTTTTTCCAATTTATAAAACTTGTTATCATAAAAAATTATATTTGCGAAAAATCATGTAAAAAAAAATCACAGTAATTTGTGGATCCAGAACATCAGGATTACAGGTTCAAATCCGAACTGGAATGTTTTTAATTTGCTCATGGAATTGGCCTGATTTCAAAATGGTATGATATATTGGGCTACGGCCTCTATGATTAAAGTTGAAAACACAGACAATTTTAATTTGAGAACAGTAATTTTTTCATTTGAACATGAGCTATTTAAAGTCAGTTGTGTCTCCTTTTAATTGTTTTTATCAATAAAAGCCAACATAGTGGAATCCGAAAACAATTGCAGTAATGACAATTTGGGAATCCAAAATTTCAGGATTGCAGGTCTGAATCTGGCCTGGAATATTTTTAATTTGCTCACAGAGTTGGCCTGTTTTCAAAATGGTGTGATATGTTGCCTACAGGAGCAAAGTTGAAAAAGGTGTGACACACTGACATTCACATTTATTATATAGAAGAATGACTTATATTTACATATCCCTAAATAAAGTGAATGATTAATAGACTCTGATATGATTAAAATACTGATTATGACATTAAATGCCAACCACAAGATAATTTGTGCCGACAATGTTAATGAACAGTGATACATTTAGTGTGTAAACAATGTTAAGACTTCCGTTGAAACTATGAATTAACTCATAAACTGTTTTATTTTCTATGTTGGCTATTATAAAGTTGCTGGTTGAAGTCAGCTTTTGTAATTGACCTCAAGTAGTCAACGTGTTAAATGACCCAGTGGTGGGTGCCAATGCAATCTCTAATACTTAATCTCTGTAATAATGACAATGCTATCAGCATTAACCAGGAAAGCAAAAATTCCAGGACCTCACCAGGGAGCCAAGATAGATATAGAATATGCTAATTAGATTTATGTCCATAATACAGTACTTCCGCAATTATTTGGACCTTGATCAGCCAGCTGTGAAATGAAAAGAAAAATTGTAATCATTCAATAATTTTTCACTAAACATGGACAAATATTATTTAATAAGACATAATGTGAAAAGGATGGTTTTTTCTCATAATTCCACTTTTTTAACTTAAATCCTCAAATATGATTAATGTTTTTGAAAAGCATTGATTAGAATTGTAATCAAACCTAAATATATGATAAGTGAATTTATAACCTTTTGTTCTTGAGAATTTTCAAAAATTTTAAACACTATTAGATTATTTATTTGCAAGAATAATTTTATATTTATAGCATTCTAAAAACTAATAAAATTTAAATTAATTCAATGCAATAATTATCATTTACCAATTTATAATCAAATAAATATAAAAAGAATATTTTTATAAATCTAAGTTATTAAAATATATGAACCAACAAAAAGGAAATCCTTATTATTCATCATTTTATAAAATCCAAATCAATTGGCAATTAGCTAATGTTTTGCCAACCATTACAATAAACAATAGAATAAATAAATAATGTAAATAAATAATCTTCTAAATGTTTTTTTTTTTTTTTTTTGTTGGAAAATCCTTGTTTATTATAATAAAGGATTCAACCTCTTATATTATTTAAAATTATAATAATCATATATAATAATATATTGTAACGTAATTGTCATCTTTGATAATGGCTTATGTAAGCCAAAAGCTTAAATAGGATTAAAAAATATGTATCAAAATGATGATTTTCTTTCATCTTTTAATGATAATGTTACTAAACTTATCAGATGATATGAAAAGAATTTACATAAAATAAATAGACAAAACTTTAATGAAACATGCATCAATATATATATATATATATATATATATATATATATATATATATATATATATATATTATCTCCAAATGTCTCTCATACAGTCTTAATTACGGTGGACTGGTCATGTCTTGAGAATGTCTGATGACAGGATACCCAAGATCCTAATGTACAGCCAGTTAGATCAGGGCTACAGGAATGTAGGACGCCCATGACTAAGATACAAAGACAAGCTGAAAAGCAACTTGTCAGCTGTCAATATACCACATAACACCCTTGAGTGCTTAGCCTTGGAGTGGGTAGAATGGAGATCAATGTGTTTTAGTGGACTCAGCAGTTTTCAATCTGCTTGTCTGAATTCTCTTCAAAAAGCAAGAGCAAGATCTAAAAGGTCAGCCAATCTAACAGTGATCTCATCCCACAATCCTCACTCTTGCTCCATTGCGGCCTCCTTTGTAAATCACTAGCGGGTTTTAAGTGCCACTTAAGATTATCGCACAAAATTTCATAACTGAATCAATTAAGCTGTCAGATCCTCATACGTCGAAACCGACGGGAGAGTGCATTTATATCCAAATGTAAAAGAACGAAGAGCAAGATTTCAGCATTCAAAACATTAATTTAAAGCAGAGATCAATACAAAAGTAGAGCCGTAAATATTTATTATGCAGTGATGCATTAGAACATGCACATGCCTACAGTTTCAGTATTCAGTTATTTGGAATTCTGAATTACCTGAAAATATTGTCCCAAGGTGTTTGGTTAATAGAGGAAGTGCAGTTGTAGGTGAATTTGGAACAGTCTCCAAAACATTGGAATCCAGATTAGATTATTTAGAAACCCGTGGTAGGGGTGAGACCACAGTGTTGCAGTAATCTGTGATAATACTGAGGAAAAAAAGTGCTGTAGATTTGAAGGGACTTGCTTTCACTTAATCCTTGGGGATAACCTCCAGACATCTTGTATGAACAGGCAAACACATAACAATCTAATGAAATTATCAGGTAGGGGGGGGTGGTGCAAAAGTAGGTATACAATTTTGATACATGACTGACGAGGTAGATTTTTACCCGCAGTAGGTTGCCATTTCTTTCTGCGGTAGACCAGTTGCCATCCGAGGCTAGAGAAACCGGTCTGTCCTGCTATTTACCCATAGCTGGGGGGAGAAGAAAAGGATTCATACCTTTCCGAAGGGTATTAGCACGTAAGTGAATGTAATGGGTTCAACTAGGATTTGAACTCGGCTCTCTGATTCTTCAGCCTGAGTCGCTATCCATTAAATAATAGCCACCGTAAGTATTATACCAGTATTATAATAGTGGTTCTCGGATTCAAAACATGAATTGATTAAAATCATTTTTAATATTTTTATTTTTGCAATAATTTCTGATTGGGAGAATATATGTGAATTTTTATATTATTTGGACTATTGTCCTCATCTTTAGTCATATATTTATTACAACATTTAAAAATTGTATGCTCCAGCCTTCTTCTTTGTATTTATAAATAAATGGTGACAAAAGCTGAGGAACAATAGTCTGAATAATGTAAATAGTGTACATAATACCTCATCTCAGAAATATAGACAGATACTGAAAGGCTGAAACATTGTGATAAATATGGCGACAAAGATGAGGAAAATAGTCCGAATAATGTAAATAATGTACATAATACCTCATCTCAGAAATATAGACAGATACCGAAGGGCCGAAACATTGTGATAAATATGGCGACAAAGATGAGGACAATAGTTCGAATAATGTAAATAGTGTACATAGTACCTCATCTCAGAAATATAGACAGATACTGAAAGGCTGAAACATTGTGATAAATATGGCGACAAAGATGAGGACAATAGTCCGAATAATGTAAATAGTGTACATAATACCTCATCACAGAAATATAGACAGATAATGAGAATTTTTGTCCAACAAATCTGTATGCTAATTGAAGACAACCAGAGGTTCATAAGTTAAATACCATCTTCCAAAAAAAGCCTAATCTATTTTCCAGTAATGATTTGGCAAAGTTTAACCTTGGTGCTGGAAAAAAAAAAAAAACAGTTTTAAAAGATGATTTTCTGTTGACATTGTTATTACTGTATACTGTCAAGACTCCCTCAGCAATCTTTATTTACAAGATTATAAAAATATGTGAACCAAGTACAATGCAATTATTTTCATAATTTTTATTATAATGCTTTTATTATAATTTTTATATTCTAATAAATAATAACAAACGTTTTGCAGGTAAAGAGGTGTGTGTGAATGATGAGGACAAATGGGTTAAACATTTGAAGGATCATTATATCTATTATGGATACAGTGTAACCCGGATATAAGAGACCCGGATATAAGAGATTTTCTCTGGTCCCAAATTAGAGCTTGTGTTGTGTTATATAAAATAGACCAAACCCGGATATAAGAGAAACCCGGATATAAGAGACTTCTTCTCCGGTCCCGACAACTCTCTTATATCCGGGTTACACTGTATTTATATAATCCATATAATACACACGTTTTTGTTTTTCATTACTGTATACCTACTTTTGCACCTCCGGCATTTATATGAATCTATGTCAATATTTATATTCCTAGGTTCCTATCAGTGACTCACCTGGCAAAGAAGGCAGCAGCCATGAGCGCTCAAAGTCTTCACATATTCCCATGATTCCAAGTAAGTCCACCGTTATGATTATTATTGTTGCTGTTACCTTTGTTATATGCAAAAATAGTCTTTGTTACAATCCGTTCATTAATCTTGTGTACTCTTATTAACTACATATTTTTTATTTGATGACCACGATTTTCCACTTTTGATTATTTTATTCACTCATGAAATGTTCTCTTTATTTATCTACATTTTTTCTTTTTTTTTTTTTTTCTATGTTTGGCCTGGTTGAACCACTGTACCCTTGCAGTGCTTTAAAGTGCTTTGTAGAAAAAAAATCTGAAATTTGAATTTACCCTCATCTTTATCAAATTGATTTTCTTTAGTTTTATAAATCTATTATTCCTTTTGACTGGCCTTGCAGATTTTATTTGCTGATGTCAAGTTTTTCAACATGAAATTGCCAATTTATTTAATCCAAATATTTCTCTGGCATTTAAACTATTTTTCATTTAGTTTTTCAGTCAAGCAATTTTTCATTTAGTTTTTCGTTCTAAAATTTTTCAGTCAGCTTTTCATTCACTTCTTTTAGTTTTTCAGTGTAATTCTATCATTTTTACTCAATTTTTTAGTCAAACAATTTTTTAGTCAGTTCTTCAAACAATTTTTTAGTTTTTAGTTTTTCTGGCATTTTTTTTATTTTATTCAAAAGATTTTTAGATCCAGGTTTCATCCAGTTTTTTTTTTTTTTTTAGTTTTTCAGTTAAACAATTTTTTATTCAAACAGTTCATAAATTTATTGAAAATGTTTTCAATTAATTCCTAATTGCCTTTGAGAAAGGAGTCAAGATGCTTGAAATGATGATAGGAAAGAGGTTGGGTGGATAGGCAGGGAGCCATAAAATCATCATCTTCCACTGATTCTACTTAAATAATGTCATGTTTTTTTCAACACTTATCATGCAGAAAAATGTGTAGAGTAATTGGCCATGGTTAAGGGTAATTGGCAAAAAATGCTCAACAAACAGAATTGACAACGTTTCCAATAAACAAAAAGAACAGGACAAAATAGTATGAAGCAAACAGTATATATGCAAGTCAAAAGTAGGCAGAGCAACATTAATAAGGCAAAAAATTCACAAAGTAAGAATGGTGTTCACATGCAAAAAGGATACAGTCAAGTGACTATAGCATTCTAACTTCAAGGCAAGAAAGAACAAAATATGGCAGGTGAGACTGCGAAGTGGTCTATCTTTATTGATGAAGAAAAGGTCCCAGCATCTGTGTGATTTGTCTAAAAATTTAGGGAGAGGATGTTTTTAGAAATCACTTCTATTAGATTGGAACCAACATAGCCTTGGGGTGAACTCGATTAAAAAAGAAATCATTCTGACTTCAAGAAAGAAGATGAGACCGAGAAGTGGCGCAAACCACTTTCTTGGAAGAAATCCCAGCATGCATCTATTGTTTGTCTAAAAACTTAGAGAGGGGGGATGATTTTAGCCATCATTCTTAAGCTGATTGGAACTATCAAAATGACATTTCTCCACTCTAAATTTTAATGTGAGTTTATATATTCATGTACAACTATTTGGTCACATTGATGAAAATTAGGTTGTGTCAAATGGCTCTGCTTCTGCTAAATACATACATACATACATAGCAATGTTTTTTTTTGTTGTTGAGGCAGGGTCAGCATTAATTTTGCACAAAGCAAAAAGATTCTTCAATGATTTGAAGTAAGATTTTACAAGGCTGGATGCTTTTCTTGACACACTACTCAGACACTTAAGGAAGTCCAAGTACCCTGAATGTTTTGTCAATAACAATCTCTAGGAAGGTTGCCATTCAAGGCTCGCGACCCCATCCTAGCCTTATTTATACATGGATAAATTGTCGTCTAAATGACGTAAAAAAGAAAAATAAGACTGACATCTCATTTTAATAGATATACAGGATGCGATGGATAAATTGTCGTCTAAATGACGCAAAAATGAAAAATAAGACTGACCTCATTTTAACAGATATATTTACCAAAATGACACAAAAATATCTTGAAATACTAAATTCAATAAAATTACCATTGGCTTCAACCATGGCCTCCAGGTGACTTTAGAATCTCCTGCAACTCTTCTAGACAGTCACCCTTGTTTAAGTTGGTGAATGCTGTCATAATCCTTGCCTTCAGTTCATCTTTGGTATTACAAGAAGTTTTGTTTGTCTCTCACTCAACTGCATCCCATACATAATAATCAAGAGGTTTGCAGTCTGGGGAGTTAGGTGGACAGATGTAAAGGGTGATGTGGTTGCAGAAATTGTCTGATAGCCATGTTTGAGTTCTCCTGCTTGTGTGGCATGGGGCAGCATCCTGTTTCTAGACATAGGCTCTTCTAGCAACCACCCTCTTGACCCTGGGTAGCATGACCTCCTCAAGGCATTTGAGTTAGGCCTCCGTGTTGAATCTGAGGCTCAGACCAACAAATTCAGGAGTTCTTTTCTTATCAGAATGATCAGAGTGAGGTTTCCCGAGTTGCCGTACCTTCGTAATCACCATTAGACTCATCCAACTCTTTCTGAATCCCTTCACTGTCCTCAGATTGACACCCAAACATGGCTCAAATAAAATAAATATATATATATATATATATATATATATATATATATATATAGGGTGACCCAAAAAAATGGGAACTTTTTAACAATCCAATAAAACCAAGAGTGATGGAAGAAAAATATTTTATTCATAGTAATTGAAACCTTAAAACATGCCATTTAAGAAACAATGATGGAATTTTCATTTTTTTTAAAATTACATCCTGTAGATGGTGTCCTCCTGTACTAATACATTTTGGAAATCTGCTGTTGAGATGCCTCATTGACTGCTGCAACATCTCAGCTGGAATACTGTGAATTTCATCTTGAATTCTAAATGGCAAAATGTTTACTTGCTCACGGTCACTGTCTTTTTAGTGTTGCCACTTGCTCATGTCTGGCAATTAGCACTTCAAAATTCCCATTTTTTGGGGTCACCTTATATATATATATATATATATATATATATATATATATATATATATATATATATATACAACTTTTATCGTCATTTTTATTAGATACTCATATTTGAGTAGATGCTCCATTTATTTATAAAACAGTAAATTTATTTATTTTCGTCTACTAGGCTAAATACTCAAGAAATCTCATTAAAGGAAAATATGTACTCTTGAGCAATATTGGAACCTCGTCTCTCTGGACAGAGGGAAACTGTTGTTAGATTTGATGTGCTTTCACCGACTCAGCCACGGAGCAGCCTTGCTGATCAAGCAAACGTTTGAAATGTGCCTTTAAGTGAAATGCCTCTCGTCATTTTCATTTGCAAACATAAACAAAGCAATTTTCTAAAGTGGCTCTCTTAAAAAGCTAATCTGCTCTTTTGACAGGTCTTGTTTTTCATTCTGTGGGGTGACAGTTCACTTGCCTCTTCACCAGCAGAAAAGCTACTGGAGTTGGTTTAGTTACCAACCACCTGTCCATGCAGCAGGTTGCACTGGGTTACATGTTACCAGTAGCAGGCCTAAGCCTGTCCTAACCAAAAATGATGATGCAAAAAGGATTGGTAATTTTGTACTGATGCACATGAACAATGCAGATTTTCATACGGTGATGCTGTAAACATTTTGTATGTTCCTCATTAGGACTCTAAATGGCATGTAGGCATTGTATACAAACAATTTTGCACTTTTAAGGTTTTTATTTACCATGAGGGAATTTTAAGTGTGTGGGTGTTTACGTGGAGCCATATGCCATGCAAGATGAGAAGAAAGGCAACGTAGTAATTTCTACTTTCTCCAAATTAAAAAATCTTCAACTTCATTTATTTACCTCAGTTGTGCAGAGATGACAGTAAATAGCAGGAAGGTATGAATTCATTTCTTCTAAAACTCCTACTCGCTGCCGTAGCTAAAAATGGCTTTTCGTCCTCGGTGTCTATGAGGACACTGCTGATTTTCAAATGATGGAGATGGTAATGGAAAACTGTTTCATTATCTTTTCAAAGAAATCATGCCAATTTTACAGAAGAATTTTACAGAAAATCATGTCAATTTTACAAAAAATCATGTCAATTTTACTGAAGAATTTCACAGAAAATCACGTCAATTTCACAGAAAATCACGTCAATTTTACTGAAGGATTTTACAGAAAATCATATCGATTTTAGAAAAAAATCATGTCACTTTTACAGAAGAATTTCACAGAAAATCACATCAATTTTACAAAAATCATATCCATTTTTACTGAAGGATTTTACATAAAATCATGTCAATTTTACAGAAGAATTTTACAGAAAATCATGTCAATTTTACAGAAGAATTTTACAGAAAATCATGTCAATTTTACAAAATCACATCAATTTTACTGAAGGATTTTACAGAAAATCACATCAATTTTACATAAGAATTTCACAGAAAATCACATCAATTTTACAAAAATTATATCCATTTTTACTGAAGGATTTTACAGAAAATCATGTCAATTTTACAAAACAATTTTACAGAAAAGGAATGGAAAATGTGTGATCATTTACCTCCTTAACGTATATGGCATTAGAAAAAACACTTCCCAGAGAATGTCAGTCTAAACAAAATATAAAATTTAAAATTAAATCTAAAAAAAAAAAATGCTTAAAAGAGAATTGGCAATTTCATGATTTAATAATACTGGTTATGTTTGATGCAATGTTCCCAAAAACTTTAAATGAACCGTCTTCAATCAGCAGTGGTTCAATTACACCATAACCACAGAACAAAAGTTGGTATTGTATTATCCAGAGAGGTGCCCAGTTGCCAAAAAAAGCTGTTATTTATAAGTGTTAAATTTGTTTGAATTTTTTTTTCTGATCATTTCATACCAATACATTTATTTATTTAGTAATATATTTATTGAAGACCAAGTGGGGGTCAACTGATCTAAGATGTTGCGGAACTGATATTTTTACTGCTTGCTTTTTCAAAATCACGGAACTTTTAGTTTTTTTTTGTTTTTTAATTTCTCTGGTTTGTCAAGGCTTGAAATTGGCCATTTATACTTGTGACCCAAATAGGTGTTGATGTGTAGAAAGATTCACATCAGATTATACAGTTTTTATTTTTCTCCTTTTCCAGTTCCTATCATAATATCTGTATTTGTCTCTCTTCATCCTTTCTTTGTGTCTTGAAAATATATACGCACACACACACACACACATACACACACATTATATAAAAGTCAACATTGTACTGGAACACTCAGTCAGAGGATTTAATCTTAGTATGGCACAAGGTCATAATAACAGAGCTCCTCATGAGGGTCATACTGACAACAGTAGCAAATTGGTTTGCTTGTTAACCATTGACCTTTTCTTCTTTTCTTTTTTTTTTACTGAAGTTCACCAAATACATCTCTCTCTCTCTCCATCCTTACACACATCTCTCTCTCTCTCCATCCTTGCACACATCTCTCTCTCTTTCTCCATCCTTGCACACATCTCTCTCTCTTTCTCCATCCTTGCACACATCTCTCTCTCTTTCTCCATCCTTGCACACATCTCTTTCTCTTTCTCCATCCTTGCACACATCTCTCTCTCTCTCTTTCTCCATTCTTGCACATCTCTCTCTCTCTTTCTCCATCTTTGCACACATCTCTCTCTCTCTTTCTCCATCCTTGCACACATCTCTCTCTCTCTCTTTCTCCATCTTTGCACATCTCTCTCTCTCTTTCTCCATCTTTGCACATCTCTCTCTCTCTCTCTTTCTCCATCTTTGCACATCTCTCTCTCTCTCTTTCTCCATCTTTGCACATCTCTCTCTCTCTCTCTCTTTCTCCATCTTTGCACATCTCTCTCTCTCTCTTTCTCCATCTTTGCACATCTCTCTCTCTCTCTCTTTCTCCATCTTTGCACATCTCTCTCTCTCTCTTTCTCTATCCTTGATGTAATGGAATAACCTGTCATCTCAAGCAGGTAACACTATACGTAGTAACTACCTATATCTATTGGTAAGTCAACAGACTATGGAGACTAGCTGGGATCTGTTGAGTACAACTCAGACTTACACAAGAACTGCCAACCTTTTATTTTTTTATTTTTATTTTTTTTTACTGAGGTTCACCAAATACATTTTGATATAATGGAATAACCTGTCACCCCCATGAGTAACTACACTATAAGTATTAGTAAGTCAATGGACTATGGAGACTAGCTGGGATCTGTTTAGTATGACCCAGACTTACACGAGAACTCCTGATTGTCCAATAGTAGCACTCACTACTGGGTTGATTCGTGCGCATAACTGTTGCCTTATTTCTTAGTGTACTGGTTTTGACAATAAACCTTTACTTATTTTATCCACTGTGTTTTTCAAGTATATATTCCTATTAGTATGGAATATAACACAATTATTTTTAGTACCGTTTAGTTTCCACCGAGTCAGAGTACATGCTTCTTGGTTGAACTTACAATCACTATGTCACCAAATTCATGAATGAGAGTTTTAATCCAGTAGGCCATTGGTTCATTGGTTTAATGTCTTTATTATTATTATTATTTGGGCTGTTATCCTCATCTTCATTGCCATATTCACATCACCTGATGAGGGCCAGAGCGTACGTTCGAAATGTTGTGAATATGGCAATGAAGATGAAGATAACAGTTCAAATAATGTAAATAATCATAATACCTCATTGCAGAGATATAGACAGTTATTGTTTTCTTATCAACGTTTCCTGTTACTTTTTGTCTAAGCATTGAGATGAGAAACTTGTCAGCAAAATGAGTAAAAAAAAAAATCTTAGGAGCCTATCTCACATGAAGGGTGCTTTAATCACTGGGCCACAGAGACTACCATCAGCAGGTAAAATTTAAGCAGGCTTTCTTCCTTGAGAATGCAATTTTGATACAAAGGGAAAAATTTAGTTCAGCTGTGGGTTATCTCCAAATAACTTTGCCAAGTTATTAGATGGTTTTGTCACACACCTATAGAAACAGGACACTTCCTGTCTTTTGTTTCTCTTCTCGCATGGTGATTTTCTAAGTGTAGCTTAGATGTGGTACAAGGCTGAAAGTGTGAGGCACCTAGTGAGAATCGAACTTACTATTGTTGCAATTGATCTGGTGAGACAAGCTTGGTAACAATTACACCATGTCAAAGTGCCCCAAAAGTTTACCCCAGTAGTAGGGGTTTGTTTACAGTACCTGGTGTTCTCAAGTGGACCCCATCTAAGTACTGACCTGACTCTATGATGCTTAACTTCGGTGATCGAATGAGAACCAATGTGTTCTTTGTGATTTGACTGTAAGCATTTGTCTTCTAGCATGTAGAAATGACAACCCCCCACCCAACTAGGATCTTCTTGGGTCTGGGGACATCTTTCCTCTTAAGTAACTGAACTCTTTCACCTCCTTCTCTCTCCTCTTCTCACCTCTTCCCTCACCTCTTCTCTCTCTCTCTCTCCAATTCCCTCTTCTCTCTCTCTCTCTCCAATTCCCTCTTCTCTCTCTCTCTTCCCAATTCCCTCTTCTCTCTCTCTCTCTCTCCAATTCCCTCTTCTCTCTCTCTCTCCAATTCCCTTTTCTCTCTCTCTCTCTCCAATTCCCTTTTCTCTCTCTCTTCCCAATTCCCTCTTCTCTCTCTCTCTTCCCAATTCCCTCTTCTCTCTCTTTCCCAATTCCCTCTTCTCTCTCTCTCTCTCTCAATTCCCTCTTCTCTCTCTCTCTCTCTCCAATTCCCTCTTTCTCTCTCTCTCCAATTCTCTCTCTCTCTCTTCAATTCCCTCTTCTCTCTCTCTCAATTCCCTCTTCTCTCTCTCTCAATTCCCTCTTCTCTCTCTCTCTCTCTCCAATTCCCTCTTCTCTCTCACCTCTTTCTCTTTCTTTTTCTATTCTCTCACCTCTTCTCTCTCTCTTTCTTTCTCCTATTCTCTCACCTCTTCTCTCTCTCTTTCTTTCTCCTATTCTCTCACCTCTTCTCTCTCTTTTTTTTCTCCTATTCTCTCACCTCTTCTCTCTCTTTTCTTTCTCCTATTCTCTCACCTCTTCTTTCTCTCTTTCTTTCTCCTATTCTCTCACCTCTTCTCTTTTCTTTTTTCTTCATCACTCCTACTTCACTTTTTCCTCTCCCCTACCAAGAAACACTAATGTGGTTCCCATCAATACATAATGACTCTCAAAAGTCGGGAGGACATTTCAGAACTGATGTCAGTCACCTGTGAAGGTCATTCCTTGTCGGAAAAGGGTTAAGAGCAATGATTTTAAAAAGAAAAAAAAAAATTTTTTTTATTTTACACCCACCCATCCCATCTTTTGATATGAGTGGGAAGCGTGAATGTGAAGAGAGTTGAGGCAGGGAAGGTTTTAATTTTCTGGTTACACTCACATGAACTCCCCCATCCTCTTATGCCACAATGTTCACCAAAGATTAATGAAGGTACAATTTTTAAAGAAATGGTTCATTATTTTTTTACATGCTTTCATCGTCTCATCCTCTTTCAATGTTTGTTTCTCTGTTGTAACCACACCCTCGTTTCCTCATAATTGCCTTCTGAGTTCTCATACTTCACATGTCTCTTTTATTTTTCTGACCCCCCTCCCCCCTTAAAAGTCTCCCCTTCTCTTCTCTTTTTTTGAAGAAATTATCTCTCCTTCTCGACTGGGCTAAAAAAAATTCTTTTCCTCTTTTCACACCTCTTTCTCATTCTACCTCCCTTTTTGCACACATCTCCATCCTTGGTACACATCTAAAAGCCTATCTCTCTCTTCATCCTTACACGATTCTCTCTCTCTTCATCCTTACACGATTCTCTCTCTCTTCATCCTTACACGATTCTCTCTCTCTCTTCATCCTTACAATTTTTCTCTCTCTCTCTTCATCCTTACACAAATTCTCTCTCTCTCTTCATCCTTACACGATTCTCTCTCTCTCTTTCATCCTTACACGATTCTCTCTCTCTCTTCATCCTTACACGATCTCTCTCTCTTTCATCCTTACAAATTCTCTCTCTCTTCATCCTTATACATCTGTCTCTCTCTCTCTCTTTTATCCTAAAACAATTTTCTCTCTTCATCCTTAAACACATCTCTTTCTCTTCATCCTTACACACATCTTTTTCTCTTCATCCTTACACATCTCTTTCTCTCCATCCTTACACACATCTCTTTCTCTCCATCCTTACACACTCTCTCTCTCTCCATCCTTACACACATCTCTCTCTCTCTATCCATCCTTGCACACGTCTCTCTCTTTTCTCCATCCTTGCACACATCTCTCTCTCTTTCTCCATCCTTGCACACATCTCTCTCTCTTTCTCCATCCTTGCACATCTCTCTCTCTCTTTCTCCATCCTTGCACACATCTCTCTCTCTCTTTCTCCATCCTTGCACATTTTCTCTCTCTCTTTCTCCATCTTTTTACATTTCTCTCTCTCTCTTTCTCCATCTTTGCACACTCTCTTTCTCCATCTTTGCACATCTCTCTCTCTTCTCCATCCTTGCACATCTCTCTCTCTATCCTTACACATCTCTCTCTTTTCTCTATCCTTACACATATCTCTCTCTCTTTTTCTCCATCTTTGCACATCTCTCTCTCTCTATCCTTATTTCTCTCTCTCTCTCTTTCTTTTTAACCTTAGCATACATCTCTCTCCATACAAAATTCAGCATTAAATAACCCAACAAGGGTTGATATTTTGTAAAATCAACCAACCAACCAACCAACAACTGGCATGAGGTAATGGTTAACTAGGCTAGACTGGTTGACCATTACAACTGGGCAAAACTTTGATTCTCACCAGGTGCCCCATACAAAATTCACCATTAAACAACTCAACAAGGATTCACATGGCATAAAAACAACCAACCAACACTTGGCATGGGATAATGGTTAATGAAACAAGTCTGATTGACCATTACTACTGAGTAATGAGTTTGATTCTCACCAGGTGCCCCATACAAAAACTCAAAAAGGGTTGAATTATAAAATCAACCAACCAACTGTTACCATAGGGTAATATTTAGCAAATCTAGTCTGGTTGATTATTACTATTGAGTTTGATTCTCACTGGGTGTTCTGTACAAGAAAAAAATCAATTTTAAATACCTCAACAAGTGGTGAAATATCATAAAATCAAATGACCAACCAACATATATACACAAAGGATATAGGAATCAACACTGAATGGTGACTGTCAGTTTTATGCCTTGTTGCCTGACCAAGCCTGAACATTGCAACAAGGCATAAAACTGACAGTCCCCATTCAGTGTTTATTCCTATCTCCACACTGTCTAAATCATCTATTTCCAATCATGAACACTGTTTTCTCAAATATAGTAAATTTTGAACTTACATATACAGGTTGAGTGAAAAGTAACTCCCTATTTTATGTATGATATACTCTCCCATCTTGTAAAATGATTGTTAGACAGGAGAGTCTATCATATATATGTTGTTAGCATACCTATTAACAATAATAGTTATGTCTCCATTCAAATAAATACAGTAGTAAATACTGTATGTTGGTCTGCAGTTGAAGATTCATCTCCAGCTGTGCTGGCCAAACTCTTCTGTCTCCAGCAGAGAGGATCCCCAGGCGGGGCTATGTTGGGTAGAGTCTCGTCTTGGGAAACAGCTACCTGACACTGTTTTATATGGGGTCTATAGGGAATTTTGGGCTGGGCCTACAAGCTCTAACAGCTCACGTTAAATCCAGCCTTATGCCACATCTGACCATGTGGGGGGTGGTTGGTAGATATCCTGCAGTTGGAGATTCAGTGTAGAATTCACTTGACACCCTTCTAGAAGTTTACTACTTCTATGCACTGCTGGCAAATCTTATATGTGTTGTTCTTGTCCTAAGTATTATTGTTCATTACCAACCTTCATTTGATTATTATTCAATAACCTTCTCTAGATATAAAATAGGGAGGAGTTACTTTTCAATTACCTGGTATGTAAAATGAGGGGGAGCTGAAGAGTTCTCTGCTTGAGGGTGTTTTTTTTTTTTAATATTTTTTTTTTCATGATACTCTTTCTCTTCTGTTTCATTGCTGTAAATACAACCAATTGAACTTCTTCTTCCAGCTTTCTTTAATATTTTCTTCTTATCTGTAGTTTGTATAATAATAATAATAATAATACTATTATTATTGTTAATCTTTCTGAAGGTAACCATCGATTGAAATTTCAAAGGCGAGGTAATCAGAAAATACACTCATCTCCTCGTAAAATTTTTTTTTTTTTACTGCTTTTCTTCTGTCACATATTTTGAAAAAGTTTTTGTTCTTATTTCTTTTGAGTTTTTTTTTTCTCGACTTGATTGGGACTTTGTCTTTTTCCTTTATTTCTGTGAAAAAAAACGAAAACGAAGAAGCAAGCATGAGCCGTTGCAATAGATGACAAATTAAGGAAATTACATCTAGAGAAATCAGTCCAGTCTATGATAGATTTTAATTGATTTTAAAAAAATAATAGATGCCAAGTAGAGTTCAATTTTGTTATTATTTAACTCCTAAACTGATCCCCCACTTGATATTGTCTAAAACGTCTAATCAACTCTTACTGGCCAATAGGGTTCAGTTTTGTTATTTTTTAACTCCTAAACTGATCCCCACTTGATGTTGTCTAAAAAATCTAATCAACTCTTACTGGCCAATAGGGCTCAGTTTTGTTATTATTTAACTCCTAAACTGATCCCCCACTTGATGTTGTCTAAAAGTCTAATCAACTCTTACTGGCCAATAGGGCTCAGTTTTGTTATTATTTAACTCCTAAACTGATCCCCCACTTGATGTTGTCTAAAAAGTCTAATCAACTCTTACTGGCCAATAGGGCTCAGTTTTGTTATTATTTAACTCCTAAACTGATCCCCCACTTGATGTTGTCTAAAAGTCTAATCAACTCTTACTGGCCAATAGGGTTCAGTTTTGTTATTATTAAACTCCTAAACTGATCCCCCACTTGATGTTGTTTAAAAAGTCTAATCAACTCTTACTGGCCAATAGGGCTCAGTTTTGTTATTATTTAACTCCTAAACTGATCCCCCACTTGATATTGTCTAAAAAGTCTAATCAACTCTTACTGGCCAATAGGGCTCAGTTTTGTTATTATTTAACTCCTAAACTGATCCCCCACTTGATGTTGTCTAAAAAGTCTAATCAACTCTTACTGGCCAATAGGGCTCAGTTTTGTTATTATTTAACTCCTAAACTGATCCCCCACTTGATGTTGTCTAAAAAGTCTAATCAACTCTTACTGGCCAATAGGGCTCAGTTTTGTTATTATTTAACTCCTAAACTGATCCCCCACTTGATGTTGTCTAAAAAGTCTAATCAACTCTTACTGGCCAATAGGGCTCAGTTTTTGTTATTATTTAACTCTAAACTGATCCCCCACTTGATGTTGTCTAAAAAAGTCTAATCAACTCTTACTGGCCAATAGGGCTCAGTTTTGTTATTATTTAACTCCTAAACTGATCCCCCACTTGATGTTGTCTAAAAAGTCTAATCAACTCTTACTGGCCAATAGGGTTCAGTTTTGTTATTATTAAACTCCTAAACTGATCCCCCACTTGATGTTGTTTAAAAAGTCTAATCAACTCTTACTGGCCAATAGGGCTCAGTTTTGTTATTATTTAACTCCTAAACTGATCCCCCACTTGATATTGTCTAAAAAGTCTAATCAACTCTTACTGGCCAATAGGGCTCAGTTTTGTTATTATTTAACTCCTAAACTGATCCCCCACTTGATGTTGTCTAAAAAGTCTAATCAACTCTTACTGGCCAATAGGGCTCAGTTTTGTTATTATTTAACTCCTAAACTGATCCCCCACTTGATGTTGTCTAAAAAGTCTAATCAACTCTTACTGGCCAATAGGGCTCAGTTTTGTTATTATTTAACTCCTAAACTGATCCCCCACTTGATATTGTCTAAAAAGTCTAATCAACTCTTACTGGCCAATAGGGCTCAGTTTTGTTATTATTTAACTCCTAAACTGATCCCCACTTGATGTTGTCTAAAAAGTCTAATCAACTCTTACTGGCCAATAGGGCTCAGTTTTGTTATTATTTAACTCCTAAACTGATCCCCCACTTGATGTTGTCTAAAAAGTCTAATCAACTCTTACTGGCCAATAGGGCTCAGTTTTGTTATTATTTAACTCCTAAACTGATCCCCCACTTGATGTTGTCTAAAAAGTCTAATCAACTCTTACTGGCCAATAGGGCTCAGTTTTGTTATTATTTAACTCCTAAACTGATCCCCCACTTGATGTTGTCTAAAAGTCTAATCAACTCTTACTGGCCAATAGGGCTCAGTTTTGTTATTATTTAACTCCTAAACTGATCCCCCACTTGATGTTGTCTAAAAAGTCTAATCAACTCTTACTGGCCAATAGGGTTCAGTTTTGTTATTATTTAACTCCTAAACTGATCCCCCACTTGATATTGTCTAAAACGTCTAATCAACTCTTACTGGCCAATAGGGTTCAGTTTTCTTATTTTTTAACTCCTAAAATGATCCCCCAGGTTATGTGTGTTTTGAATATATATATATATATATATATATATATATATATATATATAATAATCTCTCATAATTTCTATCTAGCAGTAATTATAAAATATGAAAATATATAAATAATTTTATATTTTATAAATATTGCTAGATAAAAATTATGAAAGATTATATATAAAGTGGACACTAAGGACAACACCAATTGGTGACATTTTTCATTCTTGAATGCAATCTTAAGACAATGAATATTGCATGCAAACATGAAACAGACTTTGCTACTTGTCCTCAGTGTCCGTTTTATATTTACATAGGTTCTATCTCTGATATTGATCACTTTTACCCATAAATACAGCATGCCCTAAAACTATATTTTTATTATGTAATCTCATAATTTCTATCTATCAGTAATTATAAAATATGAAATTATTTATTTATATATATATATATATATATATATATATATATATATATAGGATTATTTACATATGGTTTAGCTCTTTAGATTTGAGTATGTGTGGATCAGTGTAGTATCTATGAAAAAAAAGTTTTTTTTATTGATACACAGTACCCTTTGTATACATTGATAAAAGTAATAAATACGTCAACCATATTAAACAAATGACGTCATATATGAAGAAATGGACAAAGTTCGACAATTTATTTATTAAAGACATTTTTATGTTTAACATTCTTTTTATAGATACAAGTATTTAAGTAAATGCTCTGTTTATAATAAAAAGTATTAAATAACATTTACCGGCCTGAATGTCCGAGAAATTTTCATAGAAAATATTCGTCCTTTGACAGGATTCGAACCTGCATCCTATACGGAACCGTCATTTACGCTGACATGCCTTAACCGACTCGGCCACAAATTATGAATGTACGAGATTCATGGAAGATTGAAGTTTATAAGCAGTAAATTCGACCTTGCCTACCGAACGCTACTTCTTAATGTATTAATTTATATCTAACTCATAATAATGTGAAAGATAGAGAATTAGTTCAATATGAAGAAAATTTTAATTTGGTAATTCCTAATAATACAAAAGTTCATATATGACTTGACTGACAGTCTTGACTGAATTATTCGTAGGTATTAGTCTGCTGCGTTGGTAGTTCAGTTTGTAGAACAGAAGGGTGTGAATTTCCTAGATTCTAGGATCAATTCGTGCCACCAGCGAATTCTTTGTTTGGCTTCTTATTGTTTAAGTCACTGCAGATTTTTCTTTTTTTCTTTGCTCATCCATGTTTCGAATAATTCTAGTATCTTGAGACATCTTCAGTGCACCTAGCAGTTATTCCCACTCCCAGAACACGGATTGTCTGTTTTTGATCTTTTCTTTTTTTTATACTTGCCTTGTTTTTATATATATATATATATATATATATATATATATATATCCTGAGTTTTGTCTCACTTATCCATGTAATCATGTTAGAGCGTAGTTTTCATGATTTTCCTGTCTGCATGTCATAGGTGGGAGAAAGTGTCTTTTATCGATAACAGTCATTTCTTCAGTTCCAAGGAATCAACTTTATATTCTTTTGACCAAACAATGCACTTTTGTTTTTGTTTTTTCTTTTCTAAAGATTAGAAATTTAAAAAAAAAAGATATTTTTTACCATGCTTCATATTGCAAAAGCCTCTTATTTGAAACTTTTAAGATCAATAATAAATCTTTTTTATAAATTAAAAAAACATCTTTTCACAGATATATTACCTTCTTTGTTGCACTTGGATAACAACAGAGCATTTCCTGATGTCTGTAGCTTGATTTGTACTTTTATCAATGCATGCCATTCAGAAATGCGTTTTTAAAATTTGATAAAATTCAGGCAAAAAGGAAATCTAACTAATTTCAAATTTGTAGCAATTATCAGACTATTATAAGTAGTAGTAGTATTGTTAGTGGTAGCATTAGTAGTATTATTGGTGATAGTATTAATATTGTGTTAGTAGTAGTATTATTAGTGATAGTATTAGCATTGCGTTAGTAGTATTATTATTAGTGATAGTATTAGTATTGCGTTAGTAGTAGTATTATTAGTGATAGTATTAGTATTGCGTTATTAGTAGTATTATTAGTGATAGTATTATTAGTGATAGTATTATTAGTATTGTGTTAGTAGTAATAGTATTATTATTATTATTATTATTAAAAGTCTGACCCTGATTCATTATTAGCCGTCATAATCTTAACAACATAAGATATGCAGTTGACAAAGAGTTTATAGCAGACATTAACTCCATGAACATCTACAGAAGGTAGTGAGGGAAAGCTAGAAGAAAAGATTATCAATTGTAAGAAGATAGAATGTATTTTTGTCAACAAGAGGAACAGCCCAAAATGAAGTGAAGCAATTTAAATATCTGAGAAGCGTTTTAACAGAGGACCAAAAGTGTAACACTGAAATCCAAAGGCGCATTGGGATAGTGAAGGATGCTTTCCAAAAGCTAAGCAAAGTATTAAGAAAGAAGAATCAACAGAAATGTTCTACAGAAGGATGCTGAGAATACCATGAACTAAACATGTGAGTAATTTGGAGAAAATGGAAGCATTTACATATAGAATTAGAAAGAGATAGTTGAAATTACTGTGGTACATTTCTAGGGAAAGAGGGCTTGGAAAATTTGCCACTCACAAGACATATTGAAGGCAAATGGGGCAGAGGAGAAATTGTGTAACTAACTGAATAAGCTTGTGTAAATGATTGGCAGAAAAGGTAGTGAGGAGGATGGGGGAAAGACAAACACTGCTAAGAACTAGAAAGGATAGGAAGTTGTGGAGAACCATGATCAACCTACCTAACAAGCTTGTGTAAATGGATGGAAGAACAGGGAATGAGAATGATGGTGAAAAGACAAACATTGCGTTAGCTAGAAAGGATAGGAAGTTGTGGAGAGCCGTGATCAACCTACCTAACAAGCTTGTGTAAATGGATGAAAGAATAGGGTTAAGGAGAGATAGCAAAAACAAACATTACTAAGAGCTACAAATGAATGGAAGTTGTGGAGAGCTATGATCACCCACATCCTGAAGAGACATGGCACATAGAAGAAGTTGATAAGTAAAAGCTAAATTTGATCTAGCATACCCTTTATACTTTGGATCAGGGAATGAGAATTCATTTCTGATCCAGTTGACTTAAATAATCATAGCAACAGCTACTGTATCCCCCCACAAGTCAAATAGAAATATGATGAAAGAATAACTCGTCAACCAATAATGATGGAAATCCTTCATCCAAGGAATGCAATGTTTTATGATTACAAGGTGTAAGCAAGCAAGAGAAATAAGATGAAAGAAAACCTAGTTAAAAATTAATGATAATTGATAATGCTTCATTCAAAAGATTGGGACAACATAAAACAATTATGTTTTATGACTACAAGGTGTAGATAAGCAAGAGAAATAAGATGAAAGAAAGACAAGTCAAAAATAAATAAAACTGACAATGCTTTATTTAAGAAATTCAAATAACTTAAGGCTATTATGTTAGTACTACAATGCATAAAAAAAACGAGAGAAATAAGATGAAAGACAAATCAAAAATTAATAATTGACAATCCTTTATCAAAGAAATTCACACAACTTAAGACTATTATGCCTTTTTAGTACAAGGAGTAAACAAGCAAGACAGATAAGATGAAAGACAAATCAAAAATTAATAATTGACAATCCTTTATCAAAGAAATTCACACAACTTAAGACTATTATGCCTTTTTAGTACAAGGAGTAAACAAGCAAGACAGATAAGATGAAAGACAAATCAAAATTTGACAATAATATCAAATCCTTATCAAAGAAATTCAATTTTACTTAAAACTATTATTAATAATTTTTTTAGTACAAGGAGTAAACAATGCAAGACAAGATAAGATGAAAGACAAATCAAAATTAATAATTGACAATCCTTTATCAAAGAAATTCACACAACTTAAGACTATTATGCCTTTTTAGTACAAGGAGTAAACAAGCAAGACAGATAAGATGAAAGACAAATCAAAAATTAATAATTGACAATCCTTTATCAAAGAAATTCACACAACTTAAGACTATTATGCCTTTTTAGTACAAGGAGTAAACAAGCAAGACAGATAAGATGAAAGACAAATCAAAAATTAATAATTGACAATCCTTTATCAAAGAAATTCACACAACTTAAGACTATTATGCCTTTTTTAGTACAAGGAGTAAACAAGCAAGACAGATAAGATGAAAGACAAATCAAAATTAATAATTGACAATCCTTTATCAAAGAAATTCACACAACTTAAGACTATTATGCCTTTTTTTTTTAGTACAAGGAGTAAACAAGCAAGACAGATAAGATGAAAGACAAATCAAAAATTAATAATTGACAATCCTTTATCAAAGAAATTCACACAACTTAAGACTATTATGCCTTTTTTAGTACAAGGAGTAAAACAAGCAAGACAGATAAGATGAAAGACAAATCAAAAATTAATAATTGACAATCCTTTATCAAAGAAATTCACACAACTTAAGACTATTATGCCTTTTTAGTACAAGGAGTAAACAAGCAAGACAGATAAGATGAAAGACAAATCAAAAATTAATAATTGACAATGCTTCATTTAATAAATGCTGACAATTTAAGACTATTACATTTTATTACTACTTCGTATAAAGAAGTAAGAGAAATAAGAAAAATTAGTAAAAAGAAATTAGTAAAAATTAACAATGCTGCATCTAAGAAATTCAAATAACTTAAGACTTACATTTTAGTACTAGAATGTATAAACAAGCTAGAGAAATAAGATGAACAAAAGACTAATTGACAAAGTTTTATCTAAGAAATTTCCCAGCGTTTCGTTAACTGTTGTAGGATATACGAATAACACCAAAAAGAAAATGCAACAAAAGAGAAAGAAAAAAAATGAGGATTGATGAGGATTAATGAGGATTAATCTTATGATTTTGATCTATTTTTTCATTGTTTCTTTTACGACTTTTAATGCCATAACCTGATTTATTTGCAAGAAGTATGGTAAAAAAAAAACTGGACAGTTCTTAGCGGCTCGAGATTTGTAATGCACCGCATCAATTTATTATTTTTAAGTTTTCAGTTTTCTTTTTCTTTTTTTAAGATTTTTTTTGTCTCTTGTTTCATAATTTTTGAAGAGGGTTGCACTATGACCCATTTTTATTTCGAGTGTCCCTGCTGGTTTTGCATTTACTGGCAAATGACTTGTTTTATTGTTATCAATATTGATATAATGTATTTATTTTGTGATGTATTTTTTTTTTTTTTTACAATATCTGCAATAACAGCATCTTTTCTAAAGTTTGCATCTCGGTATCTGACATTTTAAGAAAGGAATGTTTTTTCCACTTTGTCTTATTTATGGATTTTTTCATTGGTTCAAGTGCTCTTGAAAAAAAAATAAAAACAGGAACTACTGCTCTATATTTTTTTTCATTTCAATCAACTAGCTTGATTACTTTCTTGTTTATTATGAATCTTTTTCAGTCTCCAGTTAAACTGTCTTTTTTTTTTTTAATGTGTACATCAAGGCTACAAACTCCAGATTCACTCACATATATATATATATATATATATATATATATATATAATATATATGTGTGTGTATGTAATATTATAAATTAACTGATTTAAAAACAAAATTAATGCTTTTAATTTTTAATTTTGAAGATTTTAGCTTCGGTTTTTGAAACATGATAATTCCTGTGTAGCAAAGGAACCATATTTTTAAATCAGTTAATTTATAACATTTACACTCTTTAAATTTACATAGAGCACTGTTTTGTAAAAGTAAAAATATCAATAAGAACACCGGATTATATAAGTTACTGTTCTTTCTTTTATAACTATTATATATATATATATATATATATATATATATAGTGTGTGTGTGTTTAGGCAGCAATTCCTCTTTTATACATGTTTCATTAAAGACAACAAACAAAGAATTGCAATTAAGCTTTATTTTAACTTGTATTCAAATAAGTATTTTCTTTTCTGGACACAGAATATATAGAAACTGTTCAAATGTTCTGTAATTCCAAATGCACTTGGCTGTATGTTTAGCCATTATCAAGGATTATTTTATTTTACTTTTTAACTGATTGTATTGGTTTTGTGTATGTATCTAGAGTTATAGGGATGTTTTATTTTCCGAACACAGTTGGCACATTGTGGCCTTGTTCGTAGTTAATATTGTTAAGAGTTGCCTTTTTCTTTTTTATTATTAAGGCTTCCATTATTGTTAATCTTTTTTTTTTACATGTGGATGAGGTTATTATGTTTGCATTTTCTACTAGTATGTTTCAGATGGAGTCTGGCAATTGTGTGTATGTGTGTGTTCAAATGCCACTGCCTTTCTAAACAAACCAAACTCACACTACTACATGCCTCTCATTACACCAATCTGACCACAAGTCCATTAGAACCCATTTTAAAACATACAAACCTAAAAAAATAAAACATCTTTATAACTCTAGAAACATACACACAACCTAAATGTAAAAATAACATCATCCTTGACAATGGCTAAAAATATAGATGAAAGCATTTGGAATTACAGAACATCTTGATAGTTTCTACGCACTCTGTGTCCGGAAAAGAAAACACTTGTTTGAACACAAGAAAAATTAAATAAAAAGCTTAATTGCAGTGCCTTGTCTGTCGTATTTAATGAAACATGTACAAAAGAGTGATCACTGCCTAAATACACAATATATATATATATATATATATATATACACACACACACACACACACACACACACACACAAGTATATAATTGGTGTATATGGAATGAATTCCAATAACCAACAATTACTATTCTTAAAAGAGTGCTCAATACAGAGTAGAGCAGATATAATTATTTATTTAAAAAAATTGTAACATAAATATGTTATAAAATCACTACAAAAATAGTCAATTTGTTTCAACACCTCCGGTGTCTTATCAAGTGATGATTGTGAATGATATTCAACATCATCACTTGATGGCTATTTTTGTAGTGATTTTATAACATATTTATGTTATAATTTTTTAAATAAATAATTATATATATATATATATATATATATATATATATGTATATTAATAATATTTTTATTTAAAAAAATACAATTTCTATGTTTCGGAACTTAAAATTGTTCCATCATCAGGTGATATTAGGTAACTTATGACAAAAATGATTTACTTTTGAAAACAGAAAACAATAAATGCTAAAGAACTGTGGATTCTTAATCTGTCTGTTCTTTCTGTTTCTGTGTGTATGTATGTGTGTGTATATATATATATATATATATATATATATATGAAGAAATATAGTCTTAAGGTGTGCTATATTTATGGGATAAAGTGCTCAATATCGGAGATAGAGCGTGTGTAAATATAAAAGTGAAGATAGAAGTCAACACTTAGAGGCGACAGTCTGTTTCATGCTATATGCAATCGTCAGGCCACGTGTGCTGTTATTTTTCTTGGCTATTTATATATATACGGGTTAGTGGTGCATTGTGGGTAGTCTATTATGACAGTTATTTTACCAGAAGTCGTTATTACTACGTTAATAAAAACACTGATTAAAAAAATAAATAAATAAAATAAGAAACAAAAAATAAAAAATAAATAAAAAAACAAGCAAAATAATTTAACCCAAATAAATATATAAATGACTTCCGGTAAAATAACTGCCATAATAGACTACCTACAATGCACCACTGACCCGTATATATAAAAATAGATGAGAAAAATAACAGCACACGTGGAC
>CAHIKZ030001662.1:212500-247500 GCA_903632075.3 Acanthosepion pharaonis | reverse complement strand
AAGGTGACGATAGTG
This sequence comes from Acanthosepion pharaonis, assembly GCA_903632075.3. NCBI lineage: Eukaryota > Metazoa > Mollusca > Cephalopoda > Sepiida > Sepiidae > Acanthosepion > Acanthosepion pharaonis. Next base: position 247,485 of record CAHIKZ030001662.1, on the reverse strand, counting down.
ATGATGATAAGAACAAGGCTGATGAAGGTGACGATAGTGATGATGATAAGAACAAGGATGATGTAGATGACGATAGTGATGATGATAAGAACAAGGTTGATGAAGATGACGATAGTGATGATAAGAACAAGGCTGATGAAGGTGACGATAGTGATGATGATAAGAACAAGGCTGATGAAGGTGACGATAGTGATGATAAGAACAAGGTTGATGAAGGTGACGATAGTGATGATGATAAGAACAAGGCTGATGAAGGTGACGATAGTGATGATGATAAGAACAAGGATGATGTAGATGATGATAGTGATGATAAGAACAAGGCTGATGAAGGTGACGATAGTGATGATGATAAGAACAAGGCTGATGAAGGTGACGATAGTGATGATGATAAGAACAAGGCTGATGAAGGTGGCGATAGTTATGATAAAATTAAAGGCTGATGAAGGTGACGAGGCTGATGATAAGAACAAGGCTGATGAAGGTGATTTAGTGATGATGATAAGAACAAGGCTGATGAAGGTGACGATAGTGATGATGATAAGAACAAGGCTGATGAAGGTGACGATAGTGATGATAAGAACAAGGTTGATGAAGGTGACGATAGTGATGATGATAAGAACAAGGCTGATGAAGGTGACGATAGTGATGATGATAAGAACAAGGCTGATGAAGGTGACGATAGTGATAAGAACAAGGTTGATGAAGATGATGATAAGAACTAGGATGATGAAGGTGACGATAGTGATGATGATAAGAACAAGGCTGATTAAGGTGACGATAGTGATGATGATTAGAATAAGGCTGATGATGATTTTGTTAATAATAATAATAATAATTACTCCTTTGAGATTTATAAACATGGATATCTGCAAGATGCTAAATTTTAACCATTTTGGATTTTATTTCCTAGTGTGATCCATGTAAGTATCAATTTACCAAAATTGCCAGCAGTTCTTTTGCAGAATTTCTCTGGATTCTTCAGCCAAATTGCAATATTCAATTTTCAATTCCCCAGATTTTTAGTTTTATTTTTATTCTTTTTAAACATGGATTAATTAGTAGGACTTCTATTAGTAAATCATTGTTATATCCCAAAACATTCTTATAATCTAAAAATACTTTCTGACATTAACCCTTTAGCATTCAACAAAGTCAAACTTGCCCCATAAATATTAGCTCACCAAGTCCCAGTGTTTGTGGTCCAAGTCTCACTATTTGCGTCATTTCCTGTGTTATTTGCAATGATGTCATTATATATTAAGGCAGAGTATAGATGGGACAGATTAACGTGGATTGAATATTGAGAAGCGATATTTACAGGACAAGTTTGGACATGTTGAATGCTAATGAGTTAAATAACACGCAAAAGGTTGATAAGTCATAAAAAAAACAAATCAACCAACCAAGAGAAACATCCAGGAAATATTTTTTATTGAATTTTTTATTTTATTTTAACTATTGTTCACCTAATACAAGTCCCAAGAGCCTCCCAAGATAGTTTTTACTAAATAAGGATGTTGCAATGGAATTCAGTGATGAGGAGGTGCTTGAAAATGATGTTCAATTTGTTGTTAACTGGGGCAACAAATGAATTGTTAATTCTATGTATTATAGCAGAGTGTACATGGGGTAGATTAAAGTGGATTGAACTTTGAGAAGCGATATTTACAAAGCGTGTTTGGTTGTCGAACGCTAAAGTGATAAATAACATGCAAAAGTTTGATAAGTTATAAAAAACAAATCAGTCAATCAATTTCATTTATTGCAAGTTTGTATTACCCAGGCCAGGGATTGAACTCACAATTACTATATCACCAAATTCCCAAACAAATGTTTAATCCACTAGATTCTATTTCTAGATTCAGGATTGTCCCATGAGACAATAGCTTTTATTTAATCTCATTAATCTGTTTGTTTGTATTCCTTTGTCCATTTCTAGGGATATCTTGTTCTTATTTTGGTATTGCTCATTTATGGCTTGTCCTGTTTCTACCACCCAGCCCTGGGATTGAACTCACTCTATTCTGTCCTCAAATTTACAAACCATCTTTAACCCTCTAGTTAAAGAAAAGAAAAAAGAAACGAGAAACATATTTAAGTTATTTGCCAACTGCATTGTTTACAAAAGTCATCTCAAATTTTTATCGCCACAAGTAACTCGGTTCTCATAGATAAATAAATTTGCTGTTTTTAAATTATTAACTCTAGAACACTAACCATCAATTAAAGTTACACGACTACTAACCATGGGTATATCATACCCGATTTTGAAAATATCAAAAAAAAATATTAAATATAAATCTTTATTTGAAATATTTTACATGCAGGTACTTCAAACTTTGTACTTTGAGTTAACATTAATAGGAACTGAAAAACATTATTTAGGTAAAAAAATCAGGTACTGAAAATTGTAATTAAAAATAGGAAAATTTGTATACCCATAGTTAGTGTTCTAGAGTTAAAAATGAATATATCAAAAAAAAATCTTTTATGTTTCAGAACACATGTGATAGTGGCTCTCCACAACTTACTGTCTTATGTTGTCCTTAAGTAATCTTTCACTTTTATTACACCTCTTTGACATTCTCCCCCACACCCTGCACAAATACCCTTGGGAAAGATATGAATCCATTTCTACTCCCTCCAGGTATGGGTTAAATAGCAAAACAGACTGGGCACTCTGGTCTTTTCTTGGCTTTCTAGCAGAGGGACAACTCTGAATTCAAAATTGTACATGGCCTTGATGCTGCGATAGAGATATCTTAAGCATGATCTCTATTAGGTTTCAAAAATAATTCATTCTTTCTTTCAAAGAAAATACTAGATTGGCAGTAAGGTCCCATTATTTTACTGTTGAAATAACTAGATTTAACCATAGGTTCTATTTTACCATGTATCCTTGCCTACTTCATGTATAATGCGACCCCTGAATTATTTTGTGAAAAACCTGATTTTTCATATTGCTCGTGTCTAATGTGACCGCAGCTTCTGAGTAACACTAGGGGGCCTACCATGGTTAAATATTGCAGTACTGGGTATTGTCCTTTACAGTAAAGAAATGTTCTTCATTCGTTTTTGTACAAAGCTATCCCAAAATGGTCTTTAAAAAAAGAAAAAGCACTTACTGTAAAATGAATGTAATTTTAGATATCATATGTTTTTGTCTATACCTCACTACGGCAGTTTCTTTACCCTAGACCTCTCTCCTATATAACCTAAGTTTCCTCCTCTTTTATCACCACATGAAGAGCACAACCTTATCCACTATGTAATCCAGTGAAAACCAACAAATACCTTCTTAGTTTCGCAAAGGTTTGTTGAGGTATTGACTTTCCAATGACAACTTTTTTGTCATGATTACCGATACATAATACAGGTTGTCCCACAAGTTGATACATCTGTCATGTCATGATCATTCAAGTCATTTTAAGTAAAAGTTAGTCTATACACATGGGTTTTTTTTTTTTAACTTTATTTTTTCCTAGAAACTGAAAATGTACGATTTTTAACCTCTTAAAAAAATTACCTGTGTGTAGTGCATTTCCCTATTGTTTTACACTATTTACATCATTTGGATTGTTGTCTTTATTGCCATATTCATGATGTTTCAGTCATATGCTCAGGCCTTCTTCAGGTGATATACACTGGAATTTTGAACCGAACCACTGGGGTAGATTGTACTAATTCCATGTGCCATTCCTTTTCTGGTTTTCACTACAACTTTCTAAGTTTATATTCCCTCTGCTGTGGCCAGGTATTGAACTCACAACTCTTTGTGTCAAGTCACTTTTTGAATTACTTCAGCCAACGCTTTTATCCACTGGGCAATGTGTCTTTGGGACAATAAAGATGAGGACAAATGTCTGAACAATAGTGTAAACAGTTACAATACCTCACCCTTATTTTTTGCATATATAAAAAAAAAAATCTGTACGTAAAAACTCACTATAGTATATATGGTAATAGTTTCTTTTCTTGCACTTCTCGCCTGTGGAACTCTCTGCAGGTTTCTTTCCTGTCAACTATGATCTTCAAAAATTTAAATGCAACTTCAATCATCATCATCTGGCTTCCTGAATTTTGTTCTTTTATTGTCCTTTCTTCTCACAAAAGTCTCTTTTACATTAAGTCACCCCTCACATCTTAGTGCTGTTATTGTGTTGCTTGGGGTGAAATGATTTAAAAAAAAAAAAAAAAAAAACCTTTGTTGATCCAATTCTGAAAAAAATAGCAGTCTGAGAATAGTGTTAACTAACCATTTAGTTAGATTCTGAATTTTTCTTTTTCTTTCTTTCATTCTTCTCTGCCTTCTCCTCTTGCCCCACTTATTTCTAAACACTGGTTTTATTCTCCACCATCTATCCTGTTCCATCACCTGCTACTACCACCATTCCTCTTATAACAGCAGCATCAGCTTCCTTACTGTTGATGCTTTCCTGTTCTGGATAGAACCTTCTAGAACATCCAGAATGTAGAGTTATCTCCCCTTAGTCACATGATGTCAGCCATTGTGGAGGAGAAATGGGCTGGCCAGCTCTGATTTTTTTTTTTTTTTTCCTTCCTTTTCTTTTTTTCTTCTCTCCTGATTCTGTCTCTGACTTGATTTGAAAATGCCATACTGTCATGCAGATCTAGGCCTGAGTTTCTGTATCATAAATTCTACCCTTGAACAAATCTGCCTCAACCCACAGCCTACTTTATTTTTTATTTTTTAATTTGGTTTTAAAATATTTTAAACAGCCTAAAAAATTTTAAGTAGTAAATTTTTAAACTGGTATTTTTTCTTTATTTCCTTTTAGTTTTATTTCTTTATTTTCTTGATTAAAAATGAATGTAAAACACATCTCAGTACCTACTTAGGAGAATCTGTTCATTTTGTAGAGGCTGTATAAAATTGACGTACGTCACATTTTATAGTAACAGGTCTACTGTCATAATAGAGGAATTTTCATGAATATAAGAGTTGTATTTTCTGAGAATACAAAATCTAGAAGAGAATAAAATTTAGTTTCACTTAACAACATTAGATATGCAAATGATGATGCTGATAGCAGACACAGAAAGGAAATTACAAGAACTCCTACAGAAGGTAATGAAAGAAAGCGAGAAGAAAGGACTTAAAATCAATTGCAAGAACACAAAATGCATGCAAATTACAAATTGGGAATACCAAAATCAAACAAATGCAGAAATTTAAATATCTGGGAAGTGTTTTAACAGAGGACGGAAAAAAAATGTGACACTGAGATTGCATTAGGATAGTGAAAGATGCCTTCTTAAAACTAAGCGAAGTATTTGGAAACAGTACAATTTCTCTTGAAACAAAGAAAAATAGAAATGAACTGTTAACGTAATATCAGTCCTCCTATATGACAGTGAATATAAGAGTAAATACTGGACAATCTCCTCACAGATGAAGAAGAGATATGAAGCAACAGAAATGCGGTTCTACACGAGGATGCTGAGAATACCATGGACCAAACATGTGAGCAATGACAAAATTTTATAAAAAATGGGAACAAAAAGGACACTTACTTAACATCAGGAAGAAACATTTGAAATTTTAGGGCACATAATGAGGAAAGAGGGCTTGGAAAATTTGATACTCACAGGACAGATTGAAGGCAAGATGGACAAAGGAATGTAATGCATAACCTACTTAGCAAGCATGTGTAAATGAATGGTGGAGCAAGGTTTAGGAGAGATAGGAAAATGACAAAATTTATTAAGAGCTACAAAGGACAGGAAATTGTGGCGTGCCATGATTGCATATGTCCTGAAGGGATACACCACCTAAACGAAGAAGAAATATACATTACATTGAAATTGTATCTTTTTTTATTTTTCTTAGTAATACGTATATTTTTGACCTTATGCCAGACTCAGATTAAATGTTTTGTGTTATTTTCCTCATTGTATGTGTTAGTACTTCTATGTGATATAATGGTTAGCAAGCTTGTCTCACTAGGTCACTTATGACTGAATAGTGAGTTCAATCCTCACTGTGCGCTCCATACTTTTAGCCTTGTGCCACATCTAACCTAAGCTTAGAAAATCATTTTGGGCACTTCCACTTTCACATGGTGTAATGGTTAGCAAGCTTGTCCTGCTAGATAAATTATGACTGAGTAGTGAGTTTGATCCTCACTGGGTGCTCCATACTTTCAGCCTTGTGCCAGCCACATCTAAGCTATGCTTAGAAAATCACCATAATCAAAGGAAACCTGGTACAAAATTTTTTTTTTTTTTTTTTTGCAAAATTTTAACCCAATAACATTCTGGGATGAGAAGTTATCGTTATTTACACTATTTATATTCAAACTATTGTCCTCATCTTTGTTGTTGTTATCACAACGTTTCGGCTGTTGTGCTCTCTGGCCTTCCTCAGGTGTATATTGATCTGGGTAACATACAGAGAATTCTGTGCATATGCTAGGCTATAAGGATCCCCTTAGTAGGCCTAGCATAGAAAGAAATACAATATGGGAGCTGCTAAAAAAGAAAGAAAGACAAATGACAGCAAGGTTTCAAATGCAGCAGCAGCCGTTAAAACATGACAGCCATCAGTCTAATCAACAGCCAGGTTAAGCTTAAGGCTCCAAGTTTGCTATAGTAAATTGTCCTACGGAATAAAAGTATTGGTTTGTTAATTTGGTGATATTTTGTTTTCTTTATTTCTATGGAAATTTTCCTTGATCTTAATACTTTGCTTAGCTTCTAGAAGGCATAAAAATGTTTCTTATATAGTGGTTAATGTCCTTCGTAACAGGTAGGTCATTGAACGTACCTTTAAATGGCCAGTCAACCAGGGCCCTGGCACTTTTCAGAGTAACGTTTTGCTTTACATAGATGATCTGCCTAAGAATAAACTCAGATCATTTGTGAGCATCTATCCCGATAATACAAAGATATATACGGGTGTACCTCTAAAACCCTTGATGATCAGAGATTGGAAGATGTTCTTTCATCTGATATTCCACTAACTTCACCGGGGGGGGTTGATTTGAAACTGGCTGGTTGCATTCCATCATAGTCAATTGGACACAGAGCAATGAACGGATGTCCCCTTGGTGAGGCTCCAAGCCTATTAACCTCACACCTGACATCAAGTGGTACTTATACAATATAATCCATTGGAAAAGATGCATGAAAAATGGGCGGCTCCTTGAACCACTCCAGTAAGTTGTAGTAGTAATAGGTGTTGTGACGAAAGAAATGACTTACCCCGGAGATTGAAACGTGCATGGACATGTCTTGCATGCAAAGTGCTGAAAAGAAAATATGGCCGCAATTTATGAGTGCTTGTCTCATCTCTACGATAGAGGGGATTTGCACATATGCATTCTGGCCTGCTTGAGGAGATGTAAAAAGCAAGATGCTAAGAGCGACGGCGGGGTGATGTTTTTTTGGTGGGGCGGATTACATTTGTTAGTCTGACTAGTGGAATGACATTAAAAAAGAAGGTGAAGGAGACACGACTGACTTTGTCAACTGAAAAGTGCCCCAGTGTGTGGTGGCAAAGAAATAGAGCCCCGGAATCTATTTTCTTGAGACAAGTGAGGATGATTTGGGCTGCCGATAAATGCCTTACTTTTTTTTTTTTTTTTTTTTTTTTTACCCCCTCATTTATTTTTTTTATTTTTTATTTTTTACCCACTCATTTATTTTTTAATATTTTTTTACCCCCCTCATTTATTTTTTTTTAATTTTTTTTACCCCCCATTTATTTTTTTAATTTTTTTTACCCCTCATTTATTCTTTTTTAATTTTTTTTTACCCTCATTTATTTTTTAATTTTTTTTTACCCCCTCATTTATTTTTTTTTTTTTTACCCCTCATTTATTTTTTAATTTTTTTTTCTTTACCCCCTCATTTATTTTTTTAATTTTTTTTTCTTTACCCCCTCATTTATTTTTTTAATTTTTTTTTTTTACCCCCCTCATTTATTTTTTTAATTTTTTTTTTGCTACATAAGTACCTGACTCCACATGCTATCCTCTACTTTTACAAGAGCCAGATCAGACCTAAAATGGTGTACTGTTGTCATACTTGGGTGGGGAGCTGCCCAGTCATCACTTTCTAGTCTCTATAGAGTCCAAAACATCTATTGCTACTTCCATAGAAAGTGCTCACAGAAACTACATTACTTGGTTATGTTAGTTCTAACTTTAACGGCAAGGACCGACCAAGCCTCTTACATAATAGCAAACCATCCATATTCCCTCTGTATTCCATTGATGAGAAGTAAGTTCCACTCCAACAGCTTCTTCTCACAAACTACTTCCTGTGGAAACGACTCCTAAGAGGATGTTTCCCCAATCACTACAATCTTAACAAGTTTAAGTCTACAGTTAACCTCTCCTACCCGCATAAACTATCCCTTACTGTAACCATCTATCTCAAGTGGCCCTAGTACACGAGGAACCTTATTGTAAACAAAAAAAAATTATCAACCAATATTTTTACAATCTTAACCTGTTCAAGTCTAAAGTTAACCATTATTTTCACCTTCTATCCGTATAAAATATCCCTTAACGTAACCCACTAACTTGTCACCCCCAGGCCTTGTATAGGGCAAAACTTAATGAGAAAAAAAATATCAACCAATATTTCTACAATCTTAACCTGTTCAAGTCTAGAGTTAACCATTATCTCCCCCTCCTATCCATATAAACTACCCTTTAATGTAACCCTCTACCTTGAAATGGCCCCTGGGCCTTGTACAGGGTGAACCTTACTGTAAACAAAACAAATATATTGACTGTGTTTCATGTCATTGTTATAAACATTATCTATTGAATCTACATCGACATGATGACATTAGGTTTTTTCGTTTATTTTACAGCAAAGTTAATTCTGTTCAAAGAAATCAGGCTTTTCATAATGTTTCTTCCTTATCGCAATATTCCTACTCATTTCCCTTTTATTCTCAAACAAAAAAATGTTGTCTTATTTTGATTGTTTATCAGTGAAGCTGCCCTCTCTTTTCTCTGACACATCCAATTTATACTTCTTCATTAACAAAACCAGCAACAGATTAGTTGGCGATCTTTTTCAAATTAAGCTTTTCTTCCTTTTGTGCGATGACAGAATGTTGCCAAATTAGAATCCTGCCATTGAAGATGATAAAAAAAAAAAGGCTTTGTTTAATCTGGCGCCAAACCAAATAGCAATGAAATAAATGCAGAAACATTGTGTTGTACAGATCTTTGTAAGTTGCGGCCCTCATTGCATATATTGATGATTACCCCCATAAAGGAAATATGAAACTTTATGAATGCTATAACCATGATAGAATAACAAATAAAGACTTAAATTGACTGGTCCGCTCATAAAAAAAAAAAATAGACAATTTTCCAAAGGAATAATTTTTGTCAATTACCATTCATCAGACTTTCTTCAAGTCTTCGGCTTCAGAATTGACAAATATTGATACATTGATCACTTTTAACTGGGGGTCCTGTTCATAACATAAATACAGTGTCAAATCGATCCCTGACTTTTTTAAAGAGTTATCTGTACTTTGTTTTTATTTACAAATATCAAGTTTGAAACTGTCTCTACACAATTGGTAACTGAGGTCCTTTTTCTCCATAATGCGGAAGAAAAATGCATCAGAAATCCTGTTTAGTTTTAGTGAGAAAAAGAAACTCTACATAATAAGAAAAAAACAGAAAAGGAAGATACAGAAGGTGATAATACTCTCATGCATTTAATGTCTGCTTCAGTGAGATGGAAACCCTTGTCTACCCACCTCTCTTTTTTCAGAGTAGTATTATTTTAAACAGAACCCTTCATTTATGGGGTAAATTTTTTCTCATTCTGCTATCTATGTCCAAGGATATCTTGTTTATTTTTTTTCTTTTTAATTGCTTTTTGTAATTATGAATTCATTCTTTGGCCTGGGTAGTACAAACTCAGATTCAGTGGAAACAGGACTGAGCAGTACAAAAAAGATGAGATATACCTAGATATGGACAGAGGAATGATAACAATCTAACCCTGTACATTAAATAAAGGGCTTAGGAATTCCCTGACGGTTACCCATCTTGGCAGAAACCTGAAGAGGACCAAAGGTCCCAATGGCCGAAATGTCTTAATGACAACAAAAATGAGGATATTATTCTGAATGTAAATAATGATCACTCCTCATCCCAGAAATTCAGACAGAAGGTGATTAGGTGATAATAACAACAAAGATGAGGATATTAGTCTGAATATAAATAATGATCACTCCTCATCCCAGAAATTCAGACAGAAGGTGATTAGGTGATAATAACAACAAAGATGAGGATATTAGTCTGAATATAAATAATGATCACCCTCATCCCAGAAATTCAGACAGAAGGTGATTAGGTGATAATAACAACAAAGATGAGGATATTAGTCTGAATATAAATAATGATCACTCCTCATCCCAGAAATTCAGACAGAAGGTGATTAGGTGATAATAACAACTAAGATGAGGATATTAGTCTGAATATAAATAATGATCACTCCTCATCCCAGAAATTCAGACAGAAGGTGATTAGGTGATAATAACAACAAAGATGAGGATATTAGTCTGAATATAAATAATGATCACCCTCATCCCAGAAATTCAGACAGAAGGTGATTAGGTGATAATAACAACAAAGATGAGGATATTAGTCTGAATATAAATAATGATCACTCCTCATCTCAGAAATTCAGACAGAAGGTGATTAGGTGATAATAACAACTAAGATGAGGATATTAGTCTGAATATAAATAATGATCACTCCTCATCCCAGAAATTCAGAGAGAGAGGGTGATCTGGTGATAATAACAACAAAGATGGGGATGTTAGTCTGAATGTAAATAATAACTCCTCATCACAGAAATTTTATTGCTTGATTTCTTTTTTAGAGTTTACCGACATTTTGCAGGTTATTTAAAGCCAGAAAAGATTGTAAGAATTTTGGGGAGATAATGTCTGATTTTACTGATACAAATCCTACCAACTAACTATTTAATTAAATAGTTGGGGTTGGAGAGAGAAGTGGTTTCATGCCTTTCCATAGGGTATTTGTGCATAGGTGAATATAACAAACCCAACTGGAATTGGGATTGAATTCCAATAGTATTCCCTTAATTATTACACAGATCCAAGCTTACTTAGAATTCACAAGTGGTCACCCATCTAAGTACTGACTGGGCTTGATGTTGCTGAACTTCAGTGATTGTATAAGAATAAGTGTTTCAATGTGATATGGCCTTAAGCCCATAAGAAATTCAGACAGATGATAACTTTTCGTAAACACACATTTTTTTTTATGCAGACGTTAAGTCTTCATTGTAAGTTAATAACTGAATTAATTAATAAATAAAACTTAAGAACTGTTTACTTCTGGGGTTAAACACACACACACACACATATATATATATATAATATATATATATATATATATATATATATATATTCTAAAAATATCTTAAATATTTTGTAAAATGTTAATGTGTAAATATATATATAATAAAAATATCTTTAATATTTTGTAAAATGTCATTGTATAATATATATTCGAGTCTCCTGTCAAATTTGATATATGAGGGTCAAGCATATATATATGTATATAAGCTCTATCACTGATATTGAGCACTTTCTAATAAATACCGCACATATAATATATAAATAATAATATATATATATTACACACACACACACATATATATATAAAATATCAAATCTGTAAGTGGAAAGGATAATCCAAGTAGGTCTTTTTAATATGAAATATTAAAAAGATAGATCCATAAAGAGAACTCTATGGATAGAATACAGAGCAATATGATAAACATCAAGGAAAATCATTGAAAACATGATTATAATTTATTTCAATGGGTAAGCTTTTAATACTTGTCTCATCAGATCATATATATATATATATATATAAAAACATGTATTATTAAATATAATAGACAATGAATGTCTTATGTCTGATCATAAGCCATTCTAATGTTTGCTTTAATTTCTGGTGAAAATAAAGATAAAAATTGTCCAACATTTGGATACTTTTTTTATTAAGTCCTAAGCATATATATATATATATATATATATATATATATATATATATATAATAGTATGCAGAAAAAATAGGAAACATTTATAAATCTGACATGAAAATGAGATATAGTGGAAAGAGAAAATACTTTCTGATATTTTTAATTTTTGTGTTGTTAGTTTTTGATTGGTTAAGCGAACTTCATGTACATTTGACTAGTCAAGTGTCATTTATGTGTAAATTTATGTGTACAATTTACGTCTGTATTTTGTCTTGTAAAACTGCATTAGTGTGTAAATTTATATGTGTATCACAATTCTAGTTTGCTTATGATAATATGATTCAGATGATAATGTATATTCATTTGTCCACATGTGTATATCTGGTAGGCATTTTGATTTATCTATGGTGGTTGTCTGTATATTGATTTGGGGACGTTTTTATGTAACATTGTTATGATAGTATTAGCAGATAGACATGATGTAATATAGTGTGTTCAATGTTTGTTTATAAATAGATTTATCTGAATCCCCTCAAAGTATTTCCTATGTAAAGAATTGTTCTATTTTAATTCAGGTGGCATTAGTAAAATTAAAGTTATGGCCAGTTTTGTTCTTGTGTGTTATGAGCAAGTTTAAAGGGTTTGTCTGAATATAGGTCTCTCTTATGTTCATAGAAATGAAAATACCATTAATTAATTAATTAAAATTTTTTTTTTTCTCTATATCTCATTCTCTGATGAAGTTAACCTGCTAGATTTATAAACATTTCCTATTTGTTCCTCATTTGATCTGATTCCGATCTATATTTGATCCCAGTTCCCACACACACACACATTATATATAAATATATATATATATAATGTATATGGATATGTATATAAAAAATTTACAATTGTATTTGTTTCTCTGATTCAGACTCTGAGTACGAGAGTGTGGTGAGTGGAAGTGACATCCAGGAGAATCAAGATGAGCAGATGAAACACACAAGGAGCCCATCGCAGGAACGGTCAAAGCGTGAAAGATTTACCTTAAATGATTTCCATTTTATTAAAGTTTTAGGGAAAGGTAGCTTTGGCAAGGTGAGTCACTCTGCAAAAAAATTCTTTTTATTTTTTTTAATCTGATAATTCTTTTCCTTTTTCTGAAGCCGATAACCAGGTGAAATGATTAATAAAGATTTTTCCTAAATCATTTTGATTCATTTTTATTAAAAAAGAAAATGACAACATGGGACAAGCTTACATAATTGCAAAAAATAATCGATGAGTGAAAATTTAAAACAAAATGGCGGCATTTTAATTGTAAAGTTAAAACAAAATGGCGGCATTTTAATTGTAAAGTTAAAACAAAATGAACTGGCATTTTAATTATTTTAATTGTAAAGTTAAAACAAAATGGCGGCATTTTAATTGTAAAGTTAAAACAAAATGGCGGCATTTTAATTGTAAAGTTAAAACAAAATGGCGGCATTTTAATTGTAAAGTTAAAAACAGTAGAAAAATTTTTATTTTTATTATATCAGCAGAAGAGTACATTATTCAGTGTAACCATGAAATCTGAATACATAAATTTATATGAAAACAACCACTTCACTGAAGACTGTTATTAAGTAATGAAGCTTTGTTTTATACGAGCGACAAGGTAAACCAACAGAATATTCAGTACTGGTTGCAAAACAATCCATGTTAAATGGACCCTTCCAAAACAGCAAGGAACACAATGGATTGTGGTGTGGATTGTGCAAAGTGCATGTGTTGGGACCACTTTCCTTTGATTGTAATGTAACTGGTAAGAAACACCTTATATTGAGGGATCAATTAATGCTCCAAATTGAAAGGGGTTAGGTAAAGCTCTCCCTCAGTGGTTCCAACAGGATGGATTCCCTGCCCATTACAACATGGCAGTTAGAGACTGAATGACAATTTCCCTATCTGGATTGGGAGACGTGGCCGAGTGGAATAGGCTACTCACTAACCAGATATTAGTCTCTTTGGCTTTTTTCTAAGGTAAGGTGAAGGTTTACAGATGTATTTAGAAAAATGTTGTAATGGAATGTCCCACACTCCCTATCGCCTATGTGGACTGACTATATCAGTAGATATATATAGTGAGCACAGGATATACTTGTGAACTTGCTTCAGGAATTACATGGAGATTTGTCTCCAGCTGTGCTTGTTGAACTCTCTGCCTTCATGTGGAGAGGAACCCAGACGAGGCTCTGCCCTTTGGCATAACCTTGTCTGGGGTGGTAGACAGCTACCCGACCCCATTTTTTACGGGGTCTACAGGGAATTTTTGTCTGAGCCTACGGGCTTGGATACCCCATGTTAAATTTGGCCTTGTGCCGCATCTGACCGCCTGGTTTTCTGGTTACCCTTTATAGCAGTGGGTGAATTCCCATTTCTAACTTAGGGTACTCATCTGGTGATGTAGAAAATTGTTTTACATACATGTATGTGCATATGATCCTTAATATTCATTTATTTTTTAACAGGTTATGTTAGCTGAACGAAGAGGGACAGATGAAGTTTATGCTGTCAAAGTCCTTAAAAAAGACGTCATTATACAAGATGATGATGTTGAATGCACCATGACTGAGAAACGGATTTTAGCGCTGTCGGCAAAACATCCGTTCTTAACTGCTCTTCACTCCTGTTTCCAGACTAGAGTAAGTGCCCATTTCTATTTCCACCCCCCTCAACTTCTTTTCACTTCTATCCATAAAGCAACCAATTTTAACAGTGGACATATTTCAGCAAAACAGACAAAAACACTTTAAAAAAAAAAAAAGATATATAAAAGAAGGCATGGTGGAGTAATGGATAGCGGCTCAGTTTGAGGAATCAGAGAGTCAAGTTCGAATTCCAGTGAAATCCATTGCATTCACTTACATGCTAATACCCTTGGGAAAGGTATGAATCCTCTTCTCCTCCACTCCCAGTTATGGATAAATAGCAGGACAGACTGGGTTCTATAGCCTTGAATGGCAACTGGTCTACTGCAGAAAGAAATGGCAACCTACTGTGGGAAAAAATCTGCCTTATAAGTCATGTATCGAAAGATACATGATCGCTTATGTGTGTATTATGCATGCCACATAACTGATTGTTCAAAATACGAGACGTGGCAACTGAATTCCTTAAATGACTCTACGAAAACAAAATTAGCTGCTGCCACCTTCAAAGTCCTCCCCTAGGCACTTCCTGAAACGATGATGCTGAAAATATTCTTGGAATTCGTTTTCAGGAATCACTTTCATTAATGTAGTGATGGTGGAGTAATGAATAATGGCTCAGATTGAGGAATCGGAGAGCTGAGTTCATTTTCAAGTCGAATCAATTACATTTACTTACATGCTAATACCCTTGGGAAAGGTATTAATCCTTTTCTTCTCCCCCTATCCAGCTATAGGTAAATAGCAGGACACACCAGGTTCTATAGCCTTGGAGGACAACTGGTCTACTGCAGAAAGAAATGGCAACCTACTGTGGGGAAAAAATCTACCTCGTCAGTTCATGTATTGAAAGATACACGATCGCCTAAGCATGTATCACGCATGGCACATAACTGAATATGGTTAAAACATTCCTCCTCTGATTCTTCTACATTTATTTTTATGTTGCTGCAAATCAGTCTTCATGGCATAAGACCATCCAAGACTTTAGAGTCCAACTGTCAACATGAAAAGAATTTGTGACATGCTGTCAGGAGGTCTTGACTTGCTTAGACATATCCATCATCCACACTCCTTTGTGACTCCTGCTCATGACTCATCACTGCCACCAGAAGGAAGAAAGGGAATAAGGAGAGGGGATGACGATTCCAATGCGAGTGGGTGCCAACTAGTCCTACATTGAATAGGCCATATCACATTGAAATGCTGGTTCTTGTATGTTCACCAAAGTTAAGCAATGTCAAGCCTGGTCTGTACCTAATTGGGTGACTGCCTAGGTATACCAGGTGTTGTAAGCTGGAATGTGCGTGTGGTATAATGGATAATGGCTCCAAATTCCAGTAAGGTTCATTATATTCATTTACCTGCAAATATGACTGGGAAAGGTATGAATCCACATCTTCTCCCCCCAGCTATGTATTAAATAGTAGAGTGTAAGTGTAAGCGCTCAAAGCAAATTTGTCACAGATTACTCTCCCAACAAACGGCGTTTTAAAATGCCCGTTTTCCTTCTTCGCAGATCGCATTTCTCTACAAAACACAAACTTTTTTCCGGGATACTTGATTATCTCGAGTCACTACAATGGAATTTGTCACATAAGTGACACTCATGGGCGGCCCTCTTTATTCTTAAGCTTCTCCGAGCGGGGCGACTTTTGGAGGAGATTGTGTGTTATATTCTGAGGTTTCTTCTGATCTGACAACCTCAAAAATTTAGAGTCTTCATCATCTGAAGAATGTTCTGAAAGATTCTTCTTCTGAGGATTCTTCTGGTCTGACAACCTCACGATAGAGTCTTCACCATCTGAAGAGGTGCTAGCCCTACCTCCAATGGTAATTATTTGTTCATTTTCTGAGCTGCCTATACACAGCAAGGGCACCGCCATTCAATCACAGTGGAAGAATCCATTCAATCTTCTTGGATCTCGCAAGATAATTGCACAGACCAGTTCCACCTTTTCGATCCATTCAACCACAGACTGTCCACTCGGGTATCAAAATATCCACTGAATTGCGGGGATCAGTTTTATATCGAACTGTCTTTCCGCCATCTTATAGACAAAGTAAATGCCAAAATAGCTTGTAAGTTGTAAGCTTCTCAAAGCAAATTTGTCAGATTACTCTCCCAACAAAAGGGAGAGCCAAAATGCCCGAATTTTCCTTCTTCGGCAGATCGCACACAAAACACGAACTTTTTTCTGGGGTACCTGATTATCTCTTTCACTACATAGAAACATCACTTCTTGTCTAATCACCAAAGTTAATCAACATTTAGCTTGGCCAGTACCTAGATGGGTGACCACTTGGGAATACTAAGTGTTGTAAGCTTGGATGTGATAGTGGTGTAATGGATAGTGGCTCAGAATTGGAAAAATCAATGAAAACAGCAACATCGAGCCTGGCCAAAGACCTAGATGGGCGACCCGCTTGCATCAAATACTAAAAAAAAGCTTGGATGTGATAGTGGTGTAATGGATAGTGGCTCAGAATTGGAACAATCAATGAAGTTGAGCAACATCGAGCCTGGCCAGTACCTAGATGGGCGACCGCTTGGGAATACTAAGTGTTGTAAGCTTGGATGTGATAGTGGTGTAATGGATAGTGGCTCAGAATTGGAACAATCAATGAAGTTGAGCAACATCGAGCCTGGCCAGTACCTAGATGGGTGACCACTTGTTTACGTGCAAATAATCTTTGGAAACGTATGAATCCACCTCTTCTCTCTTTAGATTGCATCTTTCAATTCTTATAAGCTGAAAAAAATGTTTTCTGGCTTTAAATAACCTGCAAAAGGTTGATAAGACATAAAAAACAAACCAATCAATCACAATATGTTTATTCCATTGCTAAGACAATGCAGAGTCAAGTGATCAGAACGTTCCCTTTCCAATTATGAGACCTACATTGAAATCTCACAATGATCGATTTATTGGAGAAGATGATCCCAGTGTGTGGCAGCTTTGGAAAATGTTTGAAAAGTATACTACATGTTGACTGAAGACTGAGTGAAATTAAGTAGACTGGACCTTTCAGAAGCTGTCAATGGTTTTGCTAGCATGAAGTCACAAGTGTACTGGCCTTGTTCAAGAACTTGATCACACTGAATTATGCACTCTGTTCAAGAGATAGGGAATTTTATGAAATTTGGTCAGGAAATTCCTGGAAAAATCAGGAAATTTTGTTTGCCCAAATCACTGGTCACTTTGTATTGTCTCCTCAGCAAAAATTTACTCAAGACAAAAACACCTGTGCTCCCTCTCTCTCTCTCTGATCCCAAATATTTCACTCAAGGCAAAACTAAGTACTCTCTTTCTCTCTCTTTACTTAAAATATTTACTGAAAGCACAACTGGCAAAACATCCTCTCTCTCTCTCTCTCTCCTTCCCAAATAAGACAGAACTGCAAAAAGATATACTCCCCCTCTATCTCCAAACAAAAACCCTCTTCCCTTCCCCCTCTCCCATCCTCTATATCTCCTCTCCCACCCTCTATATCTCCTCTCCCACCCTCTTTCCCTTCTCTCTCTATCTCCTCTCCCCTCTTCCCTCCCTCTGTGTTCCCAAATATTTATTGGAAACTGAACACCCTCCTTCCCTTGCTCTCTTTCCTTCTCTCTACCTTCCCACTCTCTGTATTCCAAATATTCACTCAAAACTGAATACCCTCCTTCCCTATCTCTCCTCTTTCTTTCCCTCTCTCTCCTTTCCCACTCTCTGTGTTCTCAAACATTCACTCAGAACTGAATACCCTCTTTCCTTCTCTCTCTCTCTTTCCTCCTCTCTTTTGTTCCAAATGTTTACTCAAGAAAAATTGACTCCCTCCTCCTCCTCCTCCTCCTCAAATTACTTTTCGCCTTTGCAGGATCGCCTTTTCTTTGTGATGGAGTACGTGAATGGAGGTGATCTTATGTTTCAAATCCAGCGTGCCCGCAAATTCGATGAACCCCGAGCTCGGTTCTACGCTGCAGAAGTCACGTTGGCTCTTATGTTTCTCCACAAACATGGCATCATTTACAGGTAAGTTCTGTGTCATCAGCAAAAAAGTGGGGGGAGACAAGTAACAAGTAATGTCAGATCCTGTAATTAAGGAAACATGGGATACCGGGGTGACAAAAGAACAGTTATGTTTACTCAATTATTTTCATATACACAAATGCCCGAATCCATACAAAGTCAAATGCTCTCTTATTGATGTTATTGGAATTTGAAATGTTAGGTGTCCTTATGACTGGCTGTAATGTCTTTGAAGTCCAGTGTTCAAAACAGCAGTCCACTTGACTGAAAGGGAAGAAAATAATAAATAAATAAATAAAAACTTGTGGGGTCAAGTGACATTTGGTTGGAATTCAGACATTTCCATCTTCCATAACTAGAGTCTTGGTTAGGGCTGGATTAACCCATTACCTACCATGAACCCCATTTGGGGATCTGTTAAAATTAAACCCACTTCACGTTATTCCTTGTATTTACACTGAATTACTTACATTGCATTTTCAGAGGTATATTTTGCAACGCTTAGCCTTTAAAGTTTTTATTATTAGCCGTAAGAAGACACTTTCTTTCATAATTTTACATTTCATGAGTAGAAAATTAATGACTATTTTGAAAAGTATTTTTTTATTATTTCTAATCAATTTTATTTTTTGATGTGTTATACACATATATATTTGATGTTTTAGTTTCTATAAAAACGACAATGGTAACTACTGAAATTAAACATAAGGAATAAATAAACTCCTAAGACACCTGTCTGGACTAAAAATGTGCATTAAAACAATTTGGTAGTTAATGGGTTAATAGCGGACTTGTAAGAAGAGGTGAAGGCATCTATTTGCTGCCTACATACGCCCAAAGAGAATACTAAATCCAAATTGGAACTCTGGTGAAATAAACACAAAATTGCTGAGAAATAGATTAGTGTTTTTATTTCTTGCCATAGTGTTGATTTCATCTTCCATTCCAGCAATTTCAAAGTTTTTGTGAATAAGAAGGGAAGCCCAATGTGGGGATTAATTTGTCTGGTCAGTAGAAGACTGAACGATGGAGGCTACCTCTTGTATGTTTACATTATGATAGTGATTTTCTAAGCACAGCTTAGATGTGGCAAAAAAAAAAAAAAGTTGTAAAGATCTAGTAAGACAAGCTTTCTAACCATTACACCACGTCAAGGCGCCCTGTTTAAATCATGAGATATGTAAAATGTTTTATTTTGAAATTATGCATCATTTCTTTTTCTTAGCGTAAATTAAATAATATTTTTACCTTTTAAATGATTTCCAAACTTCCAAACTCACAGTGGCGCCTAGACTCAACAAAATCTGGCAAAAGTACAGAACCATTCAAGATTTACAGAAACATAATGAAAGATTTATCTCCAGTATCTGTCTATATTTCTGAGATGAGGTATTATGTACACTTTTTACATTATTCAAACTATTGCCCTCCTCTTTGTCACCATATTTATTACAATGTTTCGGCCGTTGTATGCTCCGGCCTTCTTCAGTTGGTTGGAATGTCGAACTGAACCCTTTATTTCGCTCACTGGGGTAGACTGTTCTAGTTCCACGTGCCATGTTTTAATGGATGTCAGCTATCAGTTATCTCCTGTCAGTTACCCTCTCCAAGTTCTCCACTGCCTTAACTTGGTATTGAACTCACACACTTTGGGTCTTGTCATTGGATCTTCAATATAATGTATAATGGTCAAAACGTTATAATAAATATGGCGACAAAGATGAGGACAATAATCCGAATAATGTAAATAGTGTACATAATACATCATCTCAGAAATATAGACAGATACTGAAAGGCTGAAATGTTGTAATAAATATGGCAACAAAGATGAGGACAATAGTCCAAATAATGTAAATAGTGTACATAATACCTCATCTCAGAAATATAAACAGATACTGAAAAGCCGAAACGTATGGCGACAATGATGAGGACAATAGTCCGAATAATGTAAATAGTGAAGATTTATCTCCCTTTGTTGCAATGCACCATTAGATAGATATTATCTCTCAGGTAAATAAATAAATGAAATTTGACCAGATCTTGTCTGTTTTGGGTTCAGGAAAAAATGGGATTGGGTTCTACACTGTAAGATACAATCCGTTGCTTTGCTTTCCTTGCAGAATCTATGAGGGTAGATTGTTCTCATTTCACACTGTCCATGTCTAGGGACATCTCGTTACTATTTTCGCATTGCTCAGCTTGCACAACACCAAATGCTGATTCCTCTTCTTTCAGAGATCTGAAGTTGGATAACATTCTCCTTGATTATGAAGGACACTGCAAACTGGCTGACTTTGGCATGTGCAAAGAAGGAATGTTTGATGGACGTCTCACTCAGACATTCTGTGGCACACCTGACTATATCGCACCTGAGGTAGGCATTATACTATTACCCCCACCCC
This sequence comes from Acanthosepion pharaonis, assembly GCA_903632075.3. Classification (NCBI taxonomy): domain Eukaryota; kingdom Metazoa; phylum Mollusca; class Cephalopoda; order Sepiida; family Sepiidae; genus Acanthosepion; species Acanthosepion pharaonis. Next base: position 226,374 of record CAHIKZ030001662.1, on the reverse strand, counting down.
ATATATATATATATATATTCTTGGACATTCATGTTGTTAATACTGTTTATTATAAACAGGGCATTTACTTAAATATTTGTATGTATAAACATAAAAATGTTTTAAAAATAATTGAACTTTATCCATTTCATATATATATATATATATATATATATATATATATATATATATATATATATATAATATATACTGTTCATAAAAAATATAGTATAATAAAAATTACAAATGAGAATATTTCAAATCGTAGTTAAATAAAAAAGTATTCTAATCTGAACACCCCTGAAAATCTTTAAATTTACAAATAGAAAAAATGCTGTAAGAATTTTTTGCCGTTAACAATAAATTTAAAAAAAATCCAGACGACATGCATACAACGGATGTCAGTTTTCATTGAAAAATACATCCCTACCCCTTACCAAAATGTAGCTAATAACTGATACAATGATACAGACATAAGGAAAACCCAGACACCCCTTGTCCAGTTGAAGTAGATTTATCTGTAACCATGGAAACGTGATTTTAGCTGTGTCTTTAAAACCCAGTAATTTTAAAAGTTACCCCAAAATTCGCTTGAGGATGAAATGGAACTAATGTCTTTAATTTAATTGCAAAATTAAATTCGTGGCTTTTAGCTTCCATTTTTGAAACATGGTTAGAACTGTGTAGCGGAAAAAAACCATATTTTAAATCAATTAATTTATAATATTAATGCTCTGTAAATTTACATTGAGCACTATTTTGTAAAAATAAAAATATCTATAAGAACACCAGATTATATATCTTACTGTTCTTTCTTTTTATTTATATATATATATATATATATATATATATATATATATATATATATATATCTTTTTCTATGAAAGATGGCACTAGTAATAACGTGAGTTTCACACCCAAAAATATCTTTTAGATGACTTGAATGTCCGAGTTGTCTCAAGACTGCATGAGCAAGAAGATCAGGTTACGACTAGGGCCATCTTTTCATAGGAATTAAATTTTTCAAGCATTTTTGTTCTGTCTAGGTAATCTAAACATTGAGAACTTTACTGAGTAAGAAGATGTTTATTTTATCTTATTTTTATTGTTCTATGTTATTTTTATTAGTACATTAATTTTATCACTGCATATTTTATTAATATTAATTTCTTTATTGATTTTCATACAAAAAATAGAGTTACCCCCCTTGATTTGTTATAAATTTCTTTTCTTTTAATAAGAGCAGCGTCTGTTTTTAGATTAAAATTTAATCAGTCTTATTTTCACCCTTAAATGTTAATCTGGGCCTAAATTCAAATCCAAAATTAAAATAAAATTCATTTAAATACTTACCTACATTAATAATCCATCCTAACAATAAAATATCTCACAATAATTATTAAACAAATGGTGTAAACCCAAAAGTTCACACCTGAGGATTGCAGATAGCATGAAGCTCTGAGTTGTGCAATCAACATTGGGTATTATGTATATATATATATATATATATATATATATATATATAAAAAGTGAAAAAATTTTTTTCAATTTAATAAAATATAAAATATTTTCAATTTTTTCTTAATATAGACTATCTAAAAAGATTTATTTTTAATCTTATTAGATTTTATTTGAAAGCATATTTTGGTAACTTTTGATAAGAAATTTTATTGTTTTTTGTTATATAATTAATAATTTCGTTTATTTTTTTTTTTTTTTTTGTTTTTTTTAACTTCTTTTTTCTAGCCATCCTTTAAAATTTTCCTTCAGTTTTTTTTTTTCATAACCTCAACTTGGAATGTTAAGATTAATATCGGGGTAGAATTTGTGTAGGCTTTTTCCATTTAAGCCAGACAACATCCACCTTCCACCCCTCGTGCATTTTGTTTGGTTAGCTCAGTATCAATTTCTCAACTTCTGTTTTTTTTTAAATATTTTTAAATATTTAAGTTTCTAACACAGAATCAGTCCACCATTTGAGTTGAATATACATGTATATTTTAAGATATTACACCAAAATCATGTCAAAATCACTACACAATTGCAGTCGTGTTTCGATGCATATCAAATGCATCTCATCAGGCAATTGTAAATTACTGGTGAGTGAATGATTTATTTAGACTTAAAAGCAAAATACAACCTCTTTTTACTAAAATAAAAATGTTACAAACGTTGGAATTGTACTCTATTCATTCTCATCTTACCTGGAGATATATATATATATATATAAGAAATATAGTCTTAAGATGTGCTATATTTATGGGATAAAGTGCTCAGTATCAGTGATAGAGTGAGTGTAAATATAAAAGTGAACATAGACTGTCGCCTCTAAGTGTTGACTTTTATGTTCACACACACACACACACACACACATATATATATATATATATATACATATATTGAACAATAAAAAATATTAAAAAATAAAAATCTTCAGACACACTCGGTTGTATATTAATATTCCTGCGTTTTTATTATTATTCCATTTAGATTCCTTGACTAGTTTCGGCCAACATGGCCATCATCAGGAGAAAAGTAATTTTCTGCTTGCTTGCTGGTAGCAGTGAACTACAGGAATGAATGTCTTGTTGGAGAAAATGAACTTTTGTATATAGTTTTCATTTGTTTATATATATATATATATGTGTGTGGGTGTAAAAATATATAGAAAATAGGAAAGAACTCGTTAGGTAAATAATCCAAAACATGGTGCTCGATAGCATAAATATAATTATTTATTTAAAAATATGATTGCATCGCTACATAAGAGTTCTCATGTTTCAAAACAAGAGCTGAAAACTTCAATATAATTATGTGAATTAAAGTACCAAGCTCTATTCCATCTTCAAGCAAAAAATTCAAATAATTATATTGAAGTTTTCGGCTCTTGTTTTGAAACCTGAGAACTCTTATGTCGCGATGGAATCATATTTTTAAATAATTTATATATATATATATATATATATATATATGTGAAAAATTTGAGTTCAAATATAAAGTGATAAAAGAGATGACAAACTAATTGTAGACAAAGGTTCCTATCATTCAACCATGGTTCTACCTTGCTTAGTTGTCTCAATTCATAACTGGGAAATACTTAATCAATTTCTGAAAAGTGTAATATCTACAGATAATATTGCGCCATTATTACTGATGATTTCTTTATTTTTGTAGATTCTCCAAGAATTAGAATATGATGCTTCAGTAGACTGGTGGGCCCTTGGCGTTTTAATGTATGAAATGATGGCTGGTCAGCCGCCATTTGAAGCAGACAATGAAGACGATTTATTTGAGTCAATTCTTCATGATGATGTTCTTTATCCAGTCTGGCTTACCAAGGAGGCTGTGTCTATACTTAAAGGGGTAAGTATTGTTCCTTCAGGATGTAGGTGATCACGGCTCTCCACACTTTCATTTTGCTTATTATCTGTGAATTGCCATGCTGTCTTTGGAAAGATAACCAAGTGGTTTCTGTTTGCCTCCTCCACAGTCTGGAATTCGAAGTTTGCTTTCTCCTAGATTGGTTGCCATTCAAATCTGCCGATCACAGTCTACCCTATTTATTTTATTCTTGACTTTTAGATGTAGGCAATTATAACTCTGCACTGATTTTTTTTTTTTTTTTTTTATGCAAACCTTGACCTTCGTTCTTGCAATAATGCGTAGTGTAAAAAGGACAGTTTTCCCCATGACAACACTTTTTTTAACTACCTTCACTTTGAGTAATATTAAAATGCATCATTTTTCCCCGCAAATTGTAACAATGATTTAAAATCAATCATCATTTTCTTACAAAAAAAAAAAAAAGAAAAAAGTGTGACATGCATGCAATGTGCGGGTAATTCAGCTAGTAAATAATAAAATGGTTTGATTTATCTCCCCCCTTTTTTTTTTTTCCAGTTCATGTCAAAGAATCCTGCTCGCCGTTTAGGCTGTGTTAAGAGTCACGGGGAAGAAAGAGCTATTCTTGTACATCCGTTCTTCCATGAGAAAATCGACTGGGATGCTCTTGAACAGAGAAAGGTCAAACCACCTTTCAAACCAAAAATAGTAAGTTTTAAGTTTTTAATTTTTTTTTTTTTTATTATCTTTTTAAATTTCTGTCCGAATTTCTGGAATGAGGAGTTGTAATTTAAACTATATGCAGACAATTGCCCTCAACTTTGATATTGTTTTCACAACATTTTGTCTGTTCTGTTCTCCAGTCTTCAATAGCTGTATGTCAATTCGAGTAAACTACAAGAAGTTCAGAACTTATTTAATCTACAGGGGTAGACTGTTCTCATTCCACTGCCCATGTCTAGGGGTATGTCGTCTAGTTCTTATTTTTAGTACTTCTCGGGTATTGTTCACTCTGTTTCTACAGAGTACAAGTACACACTGCCTGGCTGAGGGATTGAATTCACAATTACAATATCACCAAATTCATGAACCAATGCTTTAATCCTCTGGGCTATTGTCCCCATCATGGAGAGAAAAGGGGAGATCACTGCCCCCTCGGTGGGATGAGGTTGAAATAACAGACACACATCAATGAAAAATACAAAAACTTAAGGAGTCAACGCATATGCTGAGCCACAAAAATCTCCTAAGCTGACCAAGCATAGAAATGAATACAATATGGGAACCTGTAATATAGAGACTAGAGAAAAACAGCAATAACAAAAATTGTAATATGAGCTCTGGTAAAAAAAAAAAAAAATGTTTGCTGAAACATTAGGTTTATAAGTCTTAAAAATTCACTCACTGATAAAAGTGTTGGTTTAATAATCCAAAAAAATGACTTAACCTAAAGAATTGTGTGTTCAGAGAGAAGAAAAAAAAAACTTGGAGAGTAAAATTACTAAGGGAGATAACTGAAATGTCCAAAAAAAAAAAAAAAAAAAAAAAAAAAAAAGACATGGAACTAGAAGCATCTACATCCGTGTACTAAATAAAGGGTTCTGTTTAGAAATTCCAAGATATATCACCTGAAGAAGGCCAGAATGTACAACAGCCGAAATGTGAATATGGTAATTAAGATGAGGACAACAGTCCAGACGGTGTAAATATTGTAAATAGTTACAACACCTCATCTTAGAAATATAGACAGATCTTGAAGAAGACTGGAGCATACAATGGCCAAAATGTCAAGAATATAGCAATAAAGAGTCCAAATGTTGTAAATAGTTACAACACCTTATCTTTTTTTTTTGTTTTTCAGAAAAGCCGGACAGATGCCAACAATTTTGACAAAGATTTTACATCAGAGGAGCCAACTTTGACCCCGGTCGACTACCATGTTGTATCTGTCATCAATCAAGATGAATTCCGGGGCTTCTCCTTTGTCAATCCAGACTATGGCAGACTTGGTGCTGGTGGTGGGGCCACTGCCTCTGCCGCTGCCACGGGTGGAGCCACGGGTGCTGTTGCAGGTGCAGCAGCTGCCACCCCCCATTAACTCACAGACAGACAATTTATTGGCATCAAGATTAATGGAACGAGAGAAAAGAAAATCTGTATTTTAGTTTAAAGACAAGATATAAGAGACAGATCTATAACAAAAAAAAAAACAAAATGACACCAGTTTCTTTCTGCACCCCCTCCTCATTTCTTTTTTTTTTTCTCCCCCTTCCCAGGCCCCCAACAACAGGTGCTTGCGGAAAAATCAACAGGAAGAACAGAATGAATTTTAATGGAAATCTTGGATTTTAAATTTAAAAAAAATAAAATAAACATGGCGAAGTTAAATACTTACATAAATACTTACACATAAAATTGCTTGATTTCACGGATGTTTTATTTTCTCAGATTTTTATTTTGACTTGATGAAAAAAAAAAAAAAAAAAAATTAAAAAAATTAAATTAAAAACAACAGAAAAATTCAGCAACACACGACAACAAAACATACCCTCCCCCCAGACCCCCCAATCCTGCCCTCTTCCTCATTAAAGCAAAAAAAAAAAAAAAAAAAAAATTCAGTTATTGAAAATAAAAAAAATAAGTAAGCATTTAAAGAAAGAAAATTTTTTTTTTTTTTTTGCTTGTATCTACTGGGTGGAAGCGGGGAGGGGTTTTCTTTTACTTTTTCCCCTTTATTGAAACACACTAGAAGAGAGAAGAAAACAAAATGATTTTAATTCGGACATGGAAATATTCAATATAAATAAATAAAATAACTATAATAAAAACAAAAAAAAATGTTTGATTCTCCAAAAGAAACAATTTATGACAGAAAGCAAGGAAAAAAAAAAATTTACCCTATCTCCAAGGCAAAAAAAAAAAAAATTACCCCTTCCTCAAAGAAGGAAAAAAAAAATTTAAAAAAGAAAAAACGAAAAAAAAAAGAAGGATGTCCAATTTTTATTTGTTATAACTTTTGTTTGTTTCTGATTTTAATTTCTGTTTTTTTTTTTTTCTTCATTGTATTGATTTAATTCCTAGTTTTACTCCATCGTATTATTGTTGCTTTTTTTCAAAAACATTTGCACTGATGAAGCATCAAGATGGAATCAAACTAGTAATAAATAATAGGAATAATAAAGAATGGATCTGGCCTGAGGGTTGGGATAAAAAGCATCAATAATAAGATGGAATGAAATTAGTAATAAAATAATAGTAATAATGAAGAGTGGATCTGGCCAGAGGGTTGGGATGAAAAGCATCAATAATAAGATGGAATGAAACTAGTAATAAAATAATAGGAATAATGAAGAGTGGATCTGGCCAGAGGGTTGGGATAAAAAGCATCAATAATAAGATGGAATCAAACTAGTAATAAAATAATAGGAATAATGAAGAATGGATCTGGCCAGAGGGTTGGATCAATAATAAGATGGAATGAAACATCAATAATAGAATAATGAAACTGGCCAGATGGTTGGGATAAAAAAGTCAATAAAATAATAAACTAGTAATTGTAATGAAGCTGGCCAGAGGATTGAAAAAAGCATCAATAATAAGATGGAATCAAACTAGTAATAAAATAATAGGAATAATGAAGAGTGGATCTGGCCAGAGGGTTGGAATGAAAAGCATCAATAAGATGAAACCAAACTAGTAATAAAATAATAAAAGATTGTATAGCGCCAGAGGACTGGGATAAAAAGCAACAATAACAAGATGGAGTTAAACTAATAGTTAGCTCAAAGCAATGATAATGCTTCATCTAAAAACTTTTTAAAAAAAAAGACAAACTTTTTTCTTTTCTTTTTTTTTTTTATTCTTCTATCTTTGTAAAATACGTTCCCATTTTTTCCTTATCCTTGGCATACTGTTTGCTTTCTTTTAGAAAGCCTCTATCACCACCTCCGCCACTAACAACCTAGAAGGAGACTGGGACAATCTGACTATTACACCTTCACTTGGACATCACCCTCCACCACTTCTGCCAGGACCCAGTTTCTGGATTTATAACTCCCAAAGAATAACAATGTGATTTTATTTGAAAGTTTTTCTCTCACCTATAAACCAATTCTCTGACCTTGACAAGATCAAAGTCAACTCAACAAATTAAAAATAAATTTTTATAGATGAAAAGGAAAAAGAAAACTTTGACTATTTTGACATTAATTTCTTGTTATTTTAACTAATGTGGACCATATCTACAAGGACTTAAGCTTTGACTTCCCAGGAGAGGACGCAGACCCCCAACCCCCAATAACAGGTACAGCTTGAAGCAGGCTGACAAGTGCTGCCCAACAACTACAGCCTAATTTTTATTTTACAGCTATGACTACCTTCACCCTTGTCTCAATCTGGACCATTATTGTCCCAACCCCCTCTTGACTTTCAAAAAAATTAAATTTTAAAAAAAAAAAAAAAAAAAAAAAAAGAAGAAAAATCCTTTCACCCAGCCTCATTGGGGATTACCCAACAATTAAATTTCTATAAACAATAAAAATGATGTGATTCTATTTATGCTTTCCCTTGTCCTGCCCAATTTCCTTCCTGACCCGACCCGACCCGACCCTGTAATGCATCTGGTTCCAACATTAAAAACAGAATTGGCTTGCTTTTTTTTCTTTTTTTTTTTTTTATTATCTAATCTCATATTTTAAATACGCCTATAAAAAAAAAAAAAAAATGAAATGACATAGAAAACAAACATGAAAAGAAAAAAAAAAAAAAGAAATATATATTTAAAACAGCAAATCACTTCAAACGTGGTCACATGATTGATCACACTATCCTACCCCATAAGTAAGGAGGGCATCTCTACTCAATAGTGTAATAGAGGGATTTGTAACACATGGCTTATCATCTCTCAGTTGCATCTCTGTCTGTGGGCAGAGTGTGCTCAGGGGCTTCTCTGTCAAAGGACAGAGATGCAACTAAGAAAATAATACTGAGAGGTGCCCAGCCCTGGGGAACAGCTGCCCGAGGCCACGCCCTCCCATTGCACAAGAGGGCGGGATCGGTGCTCATACCGAGGCCAGCACAACCGACGGTTGCGTGGGCTGTGGGCAATTTTTGTCCCTCACTCAGGTCCCCACTTTAAAAAGACCTTGTGTCACATCTCGTCCTCGGTGTGAACGAGTAAAGATAAGTTGATTTGTGATTGCCGTAAAAAAAATTTTTTCTATATTTTCTTCTGTCAATATGAAATTTCATTCTCGTGGGTGTTTCTTTCTTTCTTTCTTTCTTTTTTTTTTTTTTTTTTTAAACAGCCTGTAATGGACTTCTTTTTTTTTTTTTAAATGCCTATTTGAAATATGAGGTTAGTTAAAAAAAATCTATAAACTTTTTGAATGATCAAAATATATCCTTCACCAAAGACTAAAAAAAACAAATGTTTAAGAAAAAAAAAAAAAATTATTTAAAATTGGTATTGATGAAGATGATGTCAATAAAAATAATAGAAGACTCTAAACAATGTAAAACAAGCTACGTATATACTTTTTTTCCTGTATACATTGAACTTTTTGTCTATTTTATTTTATTTATTTTCCCTACGACCTGCTCTGTAGTTTTGTGAATTTCTCCTTTTACATTCTCAAAAAATTAAAATACTCTTAATCCTTTGAGCCCTGACCACCAGTTGAACAGTGGTAGAGAAAAATGACGTAAATTTTGACTCAGGAGATCAAGCAGAAGAGTTAAAAAAAATGTTCAGGAATGCAGGACTCAAAGGGTTAATATCATTCCTTTGGTGTCGTGTGTCGCATGCTTGGACAACCATGTGTCTTTTCGAATCTTAATTAACATATAAGATTCTACTGGACATAAAGTGGGGGATTGGTTTCTTATTGTAAGTAAGTACTAAACTGATCCCTCTAGGATTACTGCATATTAACACTTTGAGCCCTGATCACCACCTTACCGCTGGTAGAGAAAAATGACGTAATGCCCAGTCACTGATTCAACAGTGGTAGAGGAAAATGACTTAATTCCCAGCCACTGGTTGAACGGTAGGTAAACACATGTAACTATTTTTTATATCTATCGTGAAACAGTACATACTGATTACTTGCAAATTTTGACCCAGGAGCTCAGGTAGAAGGGTTAAAATTGTTCAGGAACACAGGGCTCAAAGGATTAATATCCTTCCTTTGGTGTCATCTGTGTTGCATGCTTTGGTGACCATGTCTTTTTTCCGAATCATGATTGACATTCATATAAGATTCTACTGGACATAAAGTGGAGGATCGTTTTTCTATTGTCATTAAGTACTAAACTGATCCCCCACCCCAGGATTACTGCATATTAACCCTTTGAGCCTTGACCACCGCTTTACCGGTGGTAGAGAAAAATGACGTAATGCACAGTTACCGGTTGATCGGTAGGTAAACACTATTTTTATATCTACCGTGAAACATTACATACCAATTCTTTGCAAATTTTGACCCAGGAGCTCAGGTAGAAGAGTTAAAATTGTTCAGGAACGCAGGGCTCAAAGGGTTAACCTTTCACCTTTGATATTTTTTTTTTTTTAATTTAAAAAAAAAAAAAAAAAAAAAATGTGAGAGAGGAATGGTAAAGAAAAAGAAATAATTTCTTTTTACTAAATGTTCATTCAATACAAGGCCTAAGAGCCACTCAAGCTAGAAAGTTACTGAATAAGGTTGGACATAGGAGAAGGTAAGAAATGCAGATGATGAGTATATGTAGAATAGATAACGTTTCACTCTAAACTTGAGAAGTCTTTTTGAGATTATGGAATATCAGGAAATGTATTTGTAGGGCAGTTAACAGTCAAGTTATAATAAAGGACATTTTATATATATATATATATATATATATATATATATATATATATAATCTCCAGGTAAGATGAGAACAAATAGAGTACAATTCCAACATTCGTAATATTTAATTCGAAAGAACTGACTATAAAGTAGAGCAATATTCAATTTTAATTTGCAATCACCTGATGAGATGCGTTGATATGCATCAAAACATGACTGCAATTGTGAGCTATTTTGACATGTTTTATATCCAAAAATGTGTGTATATATATATATATATATATATATATATATATATGAGGGGAAAAATGTATGACAAAGTAGAAAAGGTTTTCTTGTGACATGTTTCGTCCTTTAGGACTTTATCGAACTAAATTTGTTATATTGGTGTGACTACACATGCACAAATGAAGGCTGCTGGGGTTTTTTTACAAGCACATAAAAAAAAAATTCCGTGTGGATAAATAATTGCACCAATAAAACAAATTTAGTCTGATGAAGTCTTGAAGACTGAAACGCGTAACATGTAAACTTTTACCACTTTGTCACGTTTTTCCCAATATTGCTCTTAATATATAAATATATATATCATTATCTCTCATATGAAGAAATATAGTTTTAAGGTGTACTATATTTATGGGATAAAGTGCTCAATATCAGAGATAGAGCATATGTAAATATAAAAGTGAATACTGAAGTCAACACTCAGAGATGACAGGCTGTTTCATGCTGGACACAATCGTCAGGCCACCTGATGATTGCGTCCAGCATGAAACAGCCTGTCGCCTCTGAGTGTTGACTTCAGTATTCACTTATATTGTTAAATATAACAAACACTGTCTATTATGTATGATCATGAGGTGTTCTAAAATTTGTATGTTTGCTTTAATTTTGGGTGAAAATAAAAACAAAAATTGTCTAACATTTGGATATTTTTTATTAAGCTGTTCTTTGATTTAAACTTTCTGGTCACATGAGTCATCTTCAAAGTGTTTATACAGACATTTAAATAAAGATTCACTATCAATCATGTGAGCCAAAAGCTTAGATCAATGACCAACTTAATAAAAAAATATATCCGAATGTTGGACAATTTTTGAAATTAAAGCAAACATATGAAGTTTAGAACGGCTCATGATCAGACATAATAGACATTCATTGTCTTATATTTAACAATATATGTTTAAATAATGATCTGCTGTTCCAATACGCACACATATTTTTATTTGATTCCTGAAGATACACAATGTAATTGAATTTTTTTTTTTTTTTTTTGTTTATCTTCCAGATTCAATAATGCCTTGTTAGTAACACTAATCAAGCAATGACCTTGACACCTTAATATTTAGTGCAGTGGGTAAAGTGCAGACAGTCCCTAGAATTGAACTTTTAAACAAAAGTTATTGACTTTTCCAACTAGGCTTATAAACTGTCAAGTTTCAATACAAGGACATTATATATATATATATATATATATATATATATATTCCAAAATTTGCTTAAAGATGAAACAACTAATGCTTTTAATTTAGCTATATAATTAAATTTGAAGTTTTCGCTTCAGTTTTTGAAAAATGGTAATTCCCGTGTAGTGAAGGAATCATATTTTTAAATCAGTTAATTTATTATATATATATATATATATATATATATATATATATATATGTAGCCAATTATACCCTGAATATCCTCGCTCACTATTTTTTTTTTATGCTTTGATCTACTTAGTGTATTGAGCACTTTTATGTTTTTCTTAATTTACTATCTTGGTGTTTTTTTTTTTTTCAACCAACATGGATGTTTTTAGTCATTTCTTTTTTTTTTTTTTACAGAATTTTTTTCCCTGATACCAAATTGTACTATCCAGGTTTTTTTCACGCCAGTTGAGTTTAGGTATTAAAATAACAATAATAATATATATATATATATATATATATATATATATATATATATATATATATCTCCCATTGAAGCCTGAAGAGCGGGAGCGAAACCGTTGCTTCGCCTGTTTTTAATGTCTAGTTATATTAAGTTTTACACTTTTTATTTCTGTCATTAAATTTTGTACCTACAAAAATATCTTATTTTTTATATATATATATATATATATATATATATATATATATAGCAGAGAGAGAGAGAGAGAGAGGACTCCCGTTGTCTGCTTTTCTGATGTATTAGGATCAAGCAACTCGGTTCCTAGGAACTGACAGCCAGACACCAGCACACATGATTTGATTATAGTGATGAAGGCCTTGTGCAGAGCCAACCACACAGGCCTGGTGCACCGTGTGCCCCAAGGTTCACAAACAACCCTCTGCAGGTTTTGAATTCAGGAGAAGGATATATATATATATATATATATATATATATAATTTAAAGAAGTGTGATATTTATGGAATAAAGTGCTCAATATCAGGGACAGAGCATGTGTAAATATAAAAGTGAACATTGAAGTCAACACTCAGAGGTGACAGACTGTTTCATGCTAGATGCAATCATCAGGAGATATATATATATATATATATAATTTTTAATTTAATTAAATTAGATATACACTATAGTTGAAAGTGACAATTTCAAGAAGAGTTATTCATATTTTAAGTATTGGCCTCATCTATGTAGTCATTAAAACGTTTTGACAGTCTCTGGCCTTCTTCAGGAGTCTCTCCATCCAGGTAACCTTCAATGACATTGTTTGATAACTTTCCAAATTCAACAATGGGAAAAAACATTGTCCTTTCCTAACTGAAGGTGAAATAATAGATGCAAGGGAGGATCTAAATTTTAGTTTATTTGTGTGTATATTTAAGCAGCATATCTTCACTCAAGGATGTTTCATTAAATATTATAGACATATGTCCATTTATTTTTACAATAATCCATTCTAGTTCTCTAATTATCTTCTTGATGTTAAGTAAAAATTCTTAGTGATGTTATTAAACTGATTAAGAAAGACGTCGTAGTTTTGGTCATTTCTTTTATTTTCCCAAGTATTTTCAATCTCCTCCAAGATCATCTTCAGGGATGAATTGCTAAGACAAACAATTAATGTCATTAACATTGTGAATTCACAGCTATCAATTACATTAACTTTTTTGTCTTAGCAATTCATCCCTGATGATGATTTTGGATGAGATTAAAACTACTTGGGAAAATAAAAGAAATGAAAAAAAACTACAGCACGGTGGTGAATACAAAATAAAAATAACTCTTCTTCCCTGTTGAGTAGTTGAATGATGATATGCTGTGTCTCTCTCTCTCTATATATATGGGTATGTGTATAATTAGGCAGCATATCTTCACGAAAGCATATTTCATTATGTCTATTTATTTTTAAAATAATCCTTTCTAGTTCTCTAATTATCTTTTTGATGTTAAGTTGAAATTCATCAAGGAAGGTACTGTATTTTTTGTTAACCAAATTTTAAATTCTCAAGGCCATCTCTATCAAAAGCAATCAACCAACACTGAACAAAACTCATTACAAGTATTGTAGCAATCTTTTAAAATGCATTTAATCTCACTAACATATAATGCCGTATTGCAATTTACCATCTCTGGTTAGCCCCCTTGCATTGGGAACCCTTGTTTACAAAACATTGTAACCACAATGTTTAATTTTAAAGTAATTATAACAGAGCACACTTACAATGAAAATGTTAGCATAAAACTTATGGTTACATCTCGCCATTTTAACTGTAAAAGGATGAGATCTTGCTTCCAATC